>DWON01000142.1:0-43533 GCA_018251015.1 Phocides pigmalion okeechobee
CAATTTCCAGAAGTCTGATTAATTTGAAACTTTGCACACGTATCAAGGACCGATGACAATGCAATAATATGAAAAATATTAATAAAAAATAGTTAAAAAAGCACACAAAAACATGCTTTTATTAGGATTTTTATAAAAGCGTGTTTTTTAGTTTTTTTAAGTATTATTTATTTATCAATACAATAGAATATTTCAATTTTCAGTTAAGTATTCCGTGTGTAAAAACGACTCTCGTAGATTTTTATTCTAAATAGGTAAACGTAGTAATTTAAAAGTGAACAATTTTGAAAAGGAATACGTACCTCCGTGAGCCAGCTGAACCATATGTTTCTCTCCCAAACAGTGTTAAAGCCGACGAATAGATGATTCACTCCTCCATCAAGCAGACTGTTCCCTTGACAGCGGGGTTTTATGCACAGTACCAGTTTTTGGGCTTTCGGTGGGCACAGCTCAATACTTCCTCCACTCAGCTCAAGTACCTCCCACGACATTCCTATAAAAGATAGAAAATAGCATAGATAGTACGTAATCATAAATAAAGTACACAGAAGTACATTAAGTAAAGCAAACAACACAAAATAACACTACACCGCAGTTAAGCAATCCTTTGGTTCAATTGGACAAGGCATAAACATCTTAGTAGGAGCTCAGATATCAGTCTGGTTTGAAGTTAGGTGTGGATGGATGGAGCGTGTATCTCCATGGAAAGTTCATACTGCAGCAACCACTTGTAACATAAAAAATAAAACATTTTTTTCACAATTAGCTTACCGAAAGTATAAAGTCGTGATCCAACAACATGCGCAAGCCTCGCTTTCCATTGAGGAAAAACATGTCCTTTAAGCACATGTAACGTCCCTGACTGCAACACTCCACCAGAATGGGCTGCAGGTCCTGAGCACCATCGAAGTGAATGCCGTATCTCCGGGTCAACAGCCAAGCGTTGTCTTCGAGCTTCTGATCTCCATCCGATTCTTTTCATAATCTGGTCTTGAATTTGTAGGGGGCGCTCATCCAGTTCTAATCGACGAGTATTTTCTTCTCCGATCTGTATCCAAAGCGTGAGCTCGTCGCCAAAGCCGAGCTTCTTGTTTACATCATCGACTGTCGTGTCAGAGGAAACCTTTACCAGTTTGCTCGGTGCATCGACAACGTAGGGCTGGGGGCCATCAAAGACCCTGATCCATCCGTAGTTGGGTGAGGGTTTGAAGCCGCGAGTGGACGCGAGCCGACGAAGAGACTTGCGGCGAACTTGGGGCGATGAGGCGTGTAGGCCATCGTCGCAGACCATGGCGACGTAAATGGTCGCGAGGTGCGGAAGCCGACGCCGCAATGCCCGCTCGCCGGACTCCGTATTCGCCGTTGCATTACAATTGGGTCGGAGTCGTAGTGGGGGTGGGAAACATGTCGCTCGGTCACTCGGGAATACGGAATACTAATTGGATTTGAATATCCTTATGGCGAAACATATGGTGGTTTTGTTACTTACAATGTGCTTAACTTAAGCCTTCAAATATTTTTAAATCACAAGTTGACGGGAAAATTTTTGAAGTTAACTTTAAAAGAGCTAAATAGAAGGTGAGTACCTATAGTGAATTTGAAAACGAAATAGGACAAAGGAGTGTCGAGCGTTATACTTGGTTCCGCACCGACAACCACCCCACCTGCTGACTCACCTGCTGCGTCGAGAGGGACCTACGTTCATATGAATGGATTACGTAAACCGTCTTACCGCCATAATAGATGCAGATTACGACAGACGAACATATGGATACGATTATTAAAACAATAAAAATTTGAAAATACCTACGATAAACCAAGACATGTTTAATATTTAAAGTCAATTCTTTTACGACACAAAGTTTGCCGCAAAATTTATTTTGTTGTATTATTTTGTACATAACTTCATACACCACTGAACTTTGACGCACACCGGTCACATGAACTGAAATCAAACCAATCATTCATGATGGTTTGCGCGATCCTTTTAATCGCATTTGTGCAAGTAAGTAAGAACTTAACGACGAACTTTCCTTAAGTATTCTTGGATAGCTATGACATAGAGTTATTTTGATTAATCTAATAATTTTCAAATATCGTTAAGTGTGAGTATTCGTTACATAGTAAAATGTTTTTAAAAGTGGGAGAACTATAGTTCAACCGGGGAGGTACCACCGCCACCCTCATAATCCGCCGTAAAGCATTATTTGTGTCTCGGTTGGAGAGGTGCAGTTGCCGGCTACACTTTGAAGAGAGGCGACCATCTTAGTCCTCAGGAGTAGCAACGTATCCATGCTCCAGCTCAGATAGGATTTCAGTCTTATTTGTGATTGTACATGGATGTCCTTGGGCTGTGACTACTTATCATCAGGTGGTTTGCATGCTCGTTTGCTACTCTTTACACAAAAAAGAAGCCCTTTTGACATATAGCGAATACAATAAAGGTACAAAAGCATCTTTTTAAAGTCGTTGATGTAAAGGTAACTTCTGGTATTGTAAGTGCATAAGCGTTGGTGCTCTTCTCCATCAGACAACTCATTTATCTTAAAAATAATATGAAATCCAAAATCAAGTCTTAAATGATTTCCAGTTTTTAAATTTAAATATTTTTGTACAAACAAGTACAAGGACTATTTTTTCTGTCATTATTCTGTTATCACGTACTTTGAATGATTATCCCACATCAATAGAGAGACAGACTGAAAATTCAAAGACCACTTTAAGTGAAATTAAAAAAATAGAAAAATGAGTCTATAACTTAAATATATTATTTCATGTAAATAAAAGAAAAGCTCTTTGTTGATTAAAATAAAATCTTCGGGGATAAATTAAATTTTCGCAAAGTAATATAGATACATAACTTTTAATTAAATTAAATTACAATAATTATCTATTCTAATACTATTTAGACACTACCATGGATAATTCTTGTGTATTCGCTTATTACAAGTGCACGTCGCATTACAAGTGCCTTGAGAGCATATATCTGTTAATTTCAGTAGAGAATCGCAATTGGAGTAGAAATCTCTTAGAGGACATGTATTAGTGCAAAGAGATCCAGAGATGCAGTAGTCTTGACAATCGCCGCATTTTGGACCAGGCTTGTACGGATACTGGGTTATCGTGTCGTAGTTGCCACTGAAAAATATAATCACATTAAGTTATAATACATACGAATGTTTAGAGCCTATTGGCTAAGATTTCGGCCCCCTGCAAGTGAGTCCGGGGTTCGAATCCCTGGCACATCACCACTGATTTTTCAGTTTTCAGTTGCGTATTAGAAATCAATACTTTACTTACTTTCCTTATCGGTGAAGGAAACACATCGTGAGGAAATTTACATCCCTGAGAGTTCTCCAAAAAGTTCTCAAAGCTGAAGTCGACTAATTTCCATTGGCCTTGAGTAGTGGACTATGAGCTAATCGTTTTCACACTGAGAGGAGACTCATGCCCAGCATTGGGACAATAATTGATGATGAATAGTCATACTTATAAAATAGTGATTTTATTTATTTACTGATTTCGTCACATTTTGTTCGCTACATTATTTGGAAAAAAAATCTTAAAAAATCTAGAAAAGAAACATTACTCACCCAGGGCAATAATGGCACACGTAATTATAGAATTGGCCCCAAGGTCCGCCTGGGCAATGGGCCATTCCACAACCAACTTTATGACTCGTGGCCCAGACCATTTGTGTGTAATGACCCACAGCTTTCAAATTTCTTACAGGAGCTCCGAATGTAAAGTTCTGATATTCTAAAAACCACGTCTTCAGAGCAAAAAACCTAAAACAAAATCGGTTTACATCAACAAAATATTTTTAAAATTCACTTAAAATTCTATAAATGTATATAAAAGCCTTTATCTCTTAGCCGTTTTTACAAATTCTTAATAGTAATCTGTAATTAAATTAATTAAACTTTTAATATTAATTTTCACAATATAATATGATCTGGTACACCAGGTCTGTCTTGTTGTGACATAGGTCTTCTCTATTTTGCTGCCCTTATTCATATCTAATTACGCTCTTCTCCAATCCTGTGGTAGATCTACCAATGATCATCGTCATCGTCGGCGGATGATCAACCTCCCGCCTTTTTGACTTTAAAATTAATTTATTGTATTCATTAGCATTAGTAAGTTTACAAAATTCCGATGATGAATCTATTCAAAATGAATTTCTACCTTGTGTCGTTAAATTTTCATCGTATTAGCTTACTGGATACCTTTGGGTAGAAGCATAGGCAAAGAGACTAGGCAAAAAGAGGAGGTAGTGTATATACAAAGTCAGTAAGTTTAGCTGCTAAAAGTCTTAGTTAAAACACCCTGCCGACAATACGCGATGTACTTATTTTATATCTGTCACTACAGGGAGTAAAATTAGGCATTTAAACTATGTATGGTAGAAAGGTTATGAACAATTTAAACTTAGAAATGACAAAAAATAACTTGATTTTTTTGCCATGTAAACTTAGACATGACAAAAAATCAACTTGAATTTTTCTTCACAGCGTAGGTACATTATGTGAAACCCAACTGACTCTACACCTGCTTTACATCGAGAGAGGTAAGGACAAATTTCCCTTTTCTTAATGTTTAAATGGGCACAATTAGGTATACTACGTAAAAATGCTTCTCGCAAGGCAAATACTATTATTTGTTAATACCATGTAATAAGCCAAGTTGAAATCTTGCACATTATAGAATACACATGTAAACAAAAGCTTTAATTGCATGGCAAATAACAGGGTAATTATGTAATTAAATAACCTTATCCATTATTGAGCTGTCCAGATATACATCCAATGTCAATCACACACTAATCCTACATCAGATAAGCATGTCTCAATTATGTGACCGGCTTCACATAGAATTGTTTTTCAAAGAAACTTATGCATTATGGTTATAAATGTATATTTTTATTTAGAAGCACCCATACAAAGTATCAGTGGTTTGTAGTTTTTTTCTAGCCGAAGAATATATGAGTTAAAGTCATATGTTTTTATATCCGCAACAGAATACTTACATTCTTTAATGAAACAGCTAACAAAAAAATATAAGCGCGCTTGAGCGTTTCTGTTTGTTAATTACTCAAAATTACTATTAAACGTCGCTTAGTTGAATAGGACAATACTCTAATTTTATTAATCATATATTATGTATATTGTTACATCTCTATTTATTTAAAGTAAATTCTTTATGTACTACAGTTTATCCATACGATAATTACCATACCATACCATATACATATAGTTTTTAAAAAGAGTATATGCTTAGTGCTTAAATGCATATAAATATGTGCTTTAACAACACGACCAATTTTTTGTGTTTACACTTTTTGTAAAGGGCAACATTTACAACTTATTTTTAAGTGTGTCCAACTGTGAAATCTATAATTAAGATGTTCACGAACTTATTTAAATCTATTGTAAACATGGATCGTGACGTAAAGGCATCCAGCAAATGGATACGGAAATACACGATGCAAACAAAAAATACGTCCTCATTAGAACTGAGATACAGTAATGTATTTTATTATCTCGTTCACGAGCATGATTTCTAAAGCCTTGAGTAAAGGCATATGTATTTTGATTACTATTAAATCAATATAATGACGATAAACAAATGATATAAATAACAATTAAAGCATCTGTTTACAAATGTGCAATGCAATTCTGGGCTTGCATTTTTTTTGGTAGGACTTATAAAACAGACTTTATTTATAGTTTATTCAGTACCTTTACAGTTGTATTCGTTTCTTGAAGAAAAATACCGGTAAATAATGTAAATAATAAATCCTGGTTTCTGCACGGAGTTATGATCCTCCCTAGGATTTTGTGTGACGTGATTCCATAGATGTGTACAAAGACAAATGTCAGACAGAAATAAAATTTAAATTTAACTATTCATTTAGGTACTTGGAAGGGGTTTGCGTACGAAACCCTCTAAGTTTCAGACCGGTATGTCTCGGCTTCAGTCTGATATTTTTTTTATGTTATGGAAATAGCAAACGGGCATGCAAGACAGTCGATGCTAAGTGGCCATTACAGCTCTTGAACATTCGTAAACAATGACGTTACACCTGAAATCCAAAATAAATGCGCTGCTATTCCCCAAGACTAAGATGATCGGCCCATACTTAAGTAAATTTAAATGATATACATAGAGCAGTTGAGGGTCCTTGAAGGTAGCATCGTATTTGTGAGCTCTAGTAGAATTTAAATTATTTTTATGATTGAAATAAAAAATGTATACCTATATTCACAGCTGGACGACTAATATTATATCTAAAATAACTTTATTGTTACCAGGCGTACAAACGTAACAAAGGCTACAACCAAGGTTGAACATCCAATTACGTTACGTTACGTGTTATTACGTTGCTTTACGTTTTAAAAACTAATGCAGCACACAAATAAAACTACATACGAGAGACATAGCAAAAGTAGGCGTGAACTCTACATGGTTTAAAATTTTATATCTTAGTCCTCAGGAGCAGCAATTAGGAGATGTACATATATGTAAATACAAATTTGGATAGATGGCAGTGACAACTTAATGTGAATCAATTACACTATTAATTACACAAATATTTACCATGGAGTCTTGTGTGACGCAACGAAAAGATTTTGCCCGCATGATCCAAGAAGTGGTACAGTGTTCTCTTGTGGGTCATTGTGCTTCAAGAACACACAGCGTTCCGCATAATTCTGTGCTTGACGCGCTGCCACTGGATGCCATGACTAGAACAAATAATTAATTATACACTAGATAAGATTTCCATAATACGCTAATTACCATCGCTCTCTCTCCCCCTTATAATCCACCGTATAGCAATTCTTGTGTTTCAGTTGAAAATAACAATACATCTAAACTTATAAAGACGACCTCAGATATGATTTACTCGTAATTTCGTTTTAGTTTAGATGTGGGTGTCCACTTTACATCGAGTTGTCTGCGCGCTCATTTGCTACTCTTCTAACATAAAGTACATTGCTATTACTAAATAATATTTAATTTAAATCTGACTAATATCACTGCGTATAAATTTATATGTTATAAGCAGGACTGCATGTCTTACCGCTCATTTCAGACTAAGAAAGTCTTGGAAATTGACTCCATACAATTCCACTATAAGATAGAAATAATACTTAGGATTGCTGCTGTATATGAAACATGACTTTTACCGTCTTAAAATAATGATAATTTTAGAAGTAGTTGACGGCTACACTTTCAAGCAAGGCGACCATCTCAGTCCTCGGGAGCAGCAACGACACCAACGACAGTACTTTAGGTCTGTTTAAGGTTAAACGTGAATACCCATGGGTTGCAGGGACAGGTGATCTGCACGCTCGTTCGCTACTCTTCAAACATAAAAAGCTTCGACAAATACTTACCATTAATAACATATTAGACGCAGTAGGGCGAACTTTTGTGCGGAAAAAATTATGATAGAGTACGATCTTCCGCCTCACTACTGCTCGACGAGGATTTAATGCGTCTTCTGGAATTTTGCTCGATGGATAGAGTTCTGTAAAGTTAATGTGACCTAATTTTACGCGATAGAAGATAGAAGGCAATGTTTTTAGAGATATAGATATAATATGTATCCATATATGAATGAATCTTTATATATGTGTATAAGTGTAATTCCTCTTATTATAAAATTTTAAACACCTTTTTGATACTAATAAAAACGTAACTTTAATAGTTATGGTAATTTTCGGTCAGCTTTATGTTATTTTTGATACGATTATATCACAAATTTTAATCGTAATATTGACTTAAAGATATCGAGTAAATCAAATAAGTCAGATTGTAATATAGGCTTGCCGTGTTGCAGTATTTAGGGGCATTATTTAGTCCACTGGCCAAGTGTAGGTTGGTAGAGTCCATTATGTAATTTAGTATGAAACTAAAAAGTTTCATTAAATTCTCAAGTATTACGAAAATGAAAGTTTTCATAGAACTCTCAAAGATGGACTTGAAAAACAATATGTAGAGGTTCATATTTTCTTGGGACGTGTTTGTTCATTATAAAAGGAAGTAATAATTATTTTCTAATTTGTGTAGATAATTCTAACAATAAAGAGTATGTGTGTTTAATTTCGAACCTGTAAATTTCTGAAAAATAATATAATCGATATAGATAAGAAAAACAGTTTAACTATGATTATGCAAAATATAATATAGGTACTTAGTATCCAAAAATTTTTCTTTACAAGAGTTCACTTTTTGTTACATAGGACTAACACTTATATTGATGTAGGGTGTTTAATTCGAAGTAAAATAAAGGAATTTAAATTAAATCAAATTATATCTGATACTCACGCCTGTCGGTCCATGTTTTAGCGGACTGCAGAATTATGATAGCGTTTAAAATTATGAGAACTTGTATTCCCAACACGCGTAAGGAGTACATCCTGTAAAACCAATAATTTATAAATAACATTCGTCTTATTGATCTAAAAAATAAAATCCTATTTAAAATACAAATAAGTAATTTAAGTTTAAGTAATATTAGGAGAAATATATTTTAAGCTAGTTCTTACGGACTATTTGCATATATATTAAACTTGCATTAACCGTATATTTAACTAGATTATGTACATACCTTATATTTTATTATGTACTCTGATATATGACAAAAAATACTTTTAAATACTTTACAGTTATACATAATCGCATTTTAAATAATTGGTACAAAGATAGAAAGAAATACTTAAAAAATAATTATAGAGAAAATATATTTTATATCAAATTAAGTTTAGCATCCAATTCGTAGATATATTATAAATGCTAGTCTTGTCTCCACTGCAAACGATCTATTTATTATTCTTGTAATGCATTTTCAATACGGAAAACAGGAATTATCAGGGTCTTTACAAATCATTGTTAATTTACTTCCCATAATATGTAAACTGTAAGGAAAATACATGAATACACTTAATAAGTGTTGCTCTGCTTAATATACCTACACCGAATCATAAGCTTCTTAAATATTAAAAGTTAAGATTTAAATGGATGGGGATGGAGTGAAATGGAAAGAAATGTAAATAAAGAAAACCTATAGGCACATACCTTCATAAATTACTTAGACATAGGAAATAATACTAACTTCATAATTCAATTGTACTAATTTTATATTAACCATCATATTAAAATATCTGTATGTTTCGTTGCCTTATATAATTAATTAATTCTATAATAATATAAATATTCGATACCGCCACAATTTCTGATAGTGAAATCATCAAAAGTTGTTTTATAGTTTCCATTTTTCTATCAATGTACTCTGCAATGATATGGTAGAATATAGTTATTTCATGTTTTTCCAAACTTTCTGTAGAGTTATCCCATTACTATATATTATATCTTACAGGCAAGCTTATAAACTCATTTACATTCTTAAAAGTACGATTTCTTCAAAGCAATTTAAAAATATATTGTTATAATAATCGCCATATATATAAGTATCTATCGCGAAAATCTTTTTTGTTATCATCAACGTAGTTGCATGAAGCTTCTTTTCATATTCAAATAGTGTCTTATTCAATGGGTTATCACCTAAAATTGTAACATACGTAACGTAACATCTTTGTTACGTTCATCTTTGGATAATTAACAAACCGTTACAGTCGCACAAATTGGCCTAAATTTATTGCTTTGATAGCTGTACGCATAAACATATTGATTATTTTAGAATATTGTTAGATTATGAAATAATATATCATAAACACAAAGTTAGGTACTTACTTGCAAAAAATAAACGCTGATATCAAAAGTTCACAAAATCTACGTTCGCTCTTTAATAAAACTGTATTATTAACAAGCACGAAATTATTTTAAAACATCATTTGAATATCCGTATTAAATATCTAATCGAAGATCCACCTTCAATGTATAAAAAGTAAATTACTATTACATATATGAAAACATCTCACGCTCTCGAGCGTACGAATTGAAATAAATGAGCAAACGACTGACCACGCAATACCTAGCTGCAGTGAACATGTAAAATTTATCATTCGTATGCTACCCATTGTCAAGTATAAAAAATGGTCAAGACATTCGTAGCTCGTAATTAAAATTCCACGTTTCAAACTAATTCGGACGTTGTAAGAAAATAAAATACTGTTTCGCCAATTAGGAAAACATCTTAATAATTTTGATATATTAATTACTTTGTTCTGTATGTCATATAAATCGATACTTTAATCTATAATGCTTAGCCTTGTACCTACCTACGCTTTTAACTTTGAGGAAATAATACTTTTTGGAAAGCTTGAAAGTATAAGAATACAAAACTTATACTTACATTCGTGAAAAAACAAATATCAAACTATATATAATAGCGTTTCTCCCAGAAATCCCTTTCCACAACTTAAATTATAGTTTCGTGTAAATTTTAAAAATACAGGAGTATATTAAAAGCGGTTGTTGACGAACACACATGTATATATATGAATTAGTATTTGAGGAATCCTCATAGATTTGACTTTCTTTTAACGACGTTAAAAATGTATCCTTTACACCTGAAGGGTGAGATAATTAAAAACCTGCTATAATTAAAAAATTAGATGTACACCGCATATTTTATTATTAATCAATTACCCATCAAGCACACAATATCGATTTACGTATCAAGTACATCGACGCAATATCACAATAATGAGGTTTGTAGACAGTAACTAGTATATTCAAATACATTGTAAGCTCAATGTAATGTAAACTATTTATTAAAAATACGTGCGGTTCATATAATCACTTGTTTAAGGTACAACATTGGAAGTAAATGTTCTCACGCTATTCATTAAATTAAAACACGCATTGATGTAATGCGCGCTACAAATTGATGCCTTGGCGCCTGCGCAGTCCATGATTACTTTCAATAAATGGGACGATTAGTTATTAGGCACAAAACAACACCTACCGAGCGATGAATTACTGAGTTTCAGATATCAATTCTTATTAAAGGAAAGAAATATTAATATAATGTACACGAGAAATAGATAAATTGCCATCCCTTTGTGGAGTACTCTACCTACTTAGGTACCTGATAGTTATTAAGATAGGAATACAATAAAATAAAATGCAAATATATAAAATATACTAAATAAAGTAGGTATGTGTGCAATAGGAAACAAGAGATTCAGTAATAAATAATTAGTAATAAAATATTGGATATCTCGATAACTGAAGAAGTTGCTATTTATTGATATTTGAAATACATGGTCAAGTGCACACAGCATACATTCCGTACAAAATTCGTAAATATACTATTAATAAAGTAAAATAAGTGAATGCAAAGTAGAAACGACGATCACTAGCGACATTGCTTCTTAAAATAAAATAGCGGAGGTTTTTATTGATTTTATTCAGTTAAAAATTAACAAAGTCAAATTCGCGGTCCAATTTCAATGTAAGAACTAAGGTTTCTTCAGTAGAATCCCAGTTGGCTTTAGATGTATCAGGGTTAATACCATGCGGGAGCGGTAATTTCAAGTGGTACTGAGGTGATTGAATTTTAATGCTATTGGTGTTAACTGACAGATCAATGTTCTCTTTCTTGTCTCCAGGCATTTTAATCCTTACGACTAAATTTTCGCAGCTCGCTGACGATGGCGTTTTAGGGCCAATCTGCAAAAATATTTTCAGTTTGATATATATGCATAACCAAGTATGTATGTAAATAATAAACATTCATACGGCTTCAATGAACACAACACAAGACAAACTCAGTGAACGGATTTAAGCTTTATGTTTCTTACGTATGGTAAACATGAATGGGGTACTTGGTCGTCCACTAAGTCACATAGACACAAGACAATAGCTAATAGCTTGTAGTAAATACTAAAGGCGAGGGATAGTTTCTCCATGTATATTAATAATAACTAAATATAGACTCAAATTAACGTAGGTAGATGCGTCAGCTGAGGTGAAATAAGGACTATGATTACAGGCCCTAACAGGAACTCAAAGGGCAGTCGTGTGGAGAGCGAATCTACTGCATTCTATTTGAAGTCTCTATAGACATAGTGGCTGCAAGAACTAATGATATTACCGAACTCTTCCTACAAAATTGGACATGTTATGAACTTTTTCTCATAGCAACATAGGCAAAAAAGATAGGAATCTACTCATCCTGATCCATTCTGATTTGAGCATGGGTTCTTTATGCTTACTTGAAGGAAAACATCTTCAGCAGACAGAGATTGTTGATAATTCATGGTGTAAGCAGGAGTTTTCCGATCTTGGATGCCTGCACCCGCTTGTCCGAGCTTTTCAGCCTCCTCTGCTTCTCGCTGCTCATATTCTTCCATCGTTTTTGGAGTGTCGTTGGAATTAAATTTTGTTGGCTGCACTTTGTCCTTTACGGATGTTATTTCGTACCCTGTTGATTCGTAGGTAAGGAAATATATGCTGATACGAACCACATTTATTTACCGTTATTTTTAATATGCTTTATACAAAATCTAGGTATTTTTTTAATACAAAAACCATGGAAGGCATGTTAACGGGCCAAGGCATTCCAGTTAGGTAGGAAGGTACATTAATAAGATGGGTACCATTCCCTACAGAAAGCACAAATGTAACGGATCGTATAAAAGATATCTGATGGATTCAATTCGATTAAAGATAAAGATGAGTTAAAAAAGTTGAACTAACCTGTAGTTGGAAGATCGTCCCCTTGTAGAACTTCAGGCTCAGGTACTCTCAAAAGCTCCGCCAGCTTTTCCATAGTACCAGCCGTTAACTCCATTTTGATTGTTATGAATATACCTATATAAGGAACTTAATTTTAATTACGACTTTTTACGTAACTAGTAAATACTAATAATTACTAAATTGGGCAAGTGGCGTCGATAACAAAAAATCACAAGCTCACTTTGTTGTTGCTTAGTTACCGCCATGTATAGATTAAATATCTGGCAATCTGTAAAAGAAAAAATATGAATAGGCCCCATTTTTCTGTTGCATGAAAATACTATATACTAATATAATTTTAACCTTTAACATAATCACAGGAGCCAGGGTTCAATTCCCGTTCCTCGATAAACGAACACAATTCAATTTAAAGTGGTGTGCGTTCTTAAAAATTAATTACTACAATTTTATGAAACGGAGGTAGCAAACAACCAGCTGATGATAATTGATTAATGCTGGCAAATAACCTAAAGCAAAAGACCCAATTCTAATAAATTTAAAATGCATTGATAGTCTTGAGGATTGGGATCACCTTAGAAAGTGTAATTATAATAGTATATATGTAGAATTATTAAAAATATATGTATAAAGTACCCATTTCCAAAATCATATCCAACCTTTATCCAGTTCTGTTTTTATTACCTTTCACCATCATAATGTAATTTTTTTATTAAGTACTTGCCGTAAAATATCCAAGTTACATGTTCAGATTTATTTTCAGGGTCTGGTTGTTTGATTACTCATCTTCGAGTAGGTATGTTGCTATTTCCATAACTTAGTTTCCTAATGTGGGGCTATACATGCATTATCTATTTAACACTGACTGCGGCGCGGATAGACATATATGATGGGGAGCTTATTTGATTTAACTGAACATACACCGACAAATTACTGAGACATTGTATTTTTAGCATCTATGTATCATCTAGGAAAACACAAGACGTAATGTCCGCCCCCAGTCTTGTAGTGCCGACGTAAAAACAGCACTTTTGTTCGCTGTTGATCCATACAAATTTGTCAGTGCAACACATGTGTGTAGGAGCCGCAAGTGCGGAAAAGTGTTAACTCAAATTATATTTCCATAGCACATACTCAGATACTATTTATAGAAATTTTCAGAAGATAATAAGCAAGCTTATGATATTGCTTACAGTTTCTCAAGATTTGGATATGTTTGCACTGACATATAATGTAAATGTGCATGTACATATAATGTAAAAAAAAGATGCATAAGAAACATGTCATGTCATGTAATGATATCACTGATGCAGGAGGGTGCAACTTCCCTATATTTCCGATCCAGTTTTTTAAATTTTAGTAATGCCATCTAGTCACGAAGGCCCAGCAAAACTGAACCTTTGTTGTTTAATGCTCATGATAGATGGCGCTAACATTTTCAATATTTATAGTACACAATTCAATATTATTAATTATAAAGATTATTCTTAGTTTATTTTTTCACATTCTACAGTTTTAAAAACACAAATTTATTTTATTCTAACTCTGTGTGGTGAAAAGCCATGTATTATTTATAAGTCAATCTAATGTCATATATTAGTCAATTTTATAACGTGTTTTTCTGTTAAATAAAACCTATATCTACAGGTACTGCTTATTCCAATTTATTGAACATAATATTTATCAATATTGCTATACGTACGGCTTCTTAAAACCAGATAGATTTGATATTGATCCAGCGTCGTCTCAAAATACCTCATCCCAATGGATCCATTGAAGAACTACAATTTTTTTTACAAGAGTCCAAAGTAAGTTCCTCTGAAGCTGATACAAACTTTCTGAAGCCGTTGCAGTTAAGTTTCTGAGGCAATATAAAATATTGCTTCATTATGTATTTTTCATGATTTTTAAAATATTGATAATTTTGATGATTTTAATTGTTTGCACGTACTAAAACTAGCTACAGCAGAATTTTTCGTGGCTTCTGTAGTAAAATTATGGCATTGATTTATAAGCACATCAAAAAAGTATTTTTTTATTCAAATTAATACCAGCATAATATTTGCAGCAAAAATAATAACTGCAGAGCAAAAACACAACTCAATTAATTATAAATAAACAGCAATTTATTTATTAAGTAATGTGATCAGCAAATACATATGTCTTATGTATTTTTGCTATGCCATCATTATTTTTCTTGTGCATGTAGTTTATTTGATGTAACACATTATTTAAACAATGAATATAAGTTGATATACAATTATTTATTTCCTGTGCAATTAATAATATCCCTTGAATAATTTGTTAAATGTATTTCAAATACAAGATATTGTAAAATTCTATTTGTTTTACTTTTAGTCATACTTGGGAAAGTTATAAATATATTCCAAGATATAAGATATAGTCGATGAAATCTAATTATATTTAATTCAGAAGCAAGAATAGAAAATAATTGTAAAGTATCTATAATCACGTTTTTACAGAAAGCACCTTCTAGTTATGCGGGCCCATAAACTTAGATTTTGAACCATGAGTAGCTATAACTACTATATACTGTATTTTCTTTGCACTCATGTTTACACTTATGTAAATACACACATCCCTCAAGATTACCTGTTAACAGTGTACAATGCACAAATATCAAAATTTGTAGAAATGGACTTTACAGAGAAATAAAACATTAGTATTCAAAGCATACTCGGTTATTAGCATTTATTTCTAAGAAAATGTTTTAAGTGACACAAACAATATATCATTGTAAGTAGTAATACAGGTATAAATTATTTAAGGGAAACCATCATCATCCTCTTCGGCCATCTCCTTGGCAAGCTCAAGGTCTTGTTGTTCCCTCTCTCTACGCTCCTCAGCACTTTCAAGTTCTTTGCCATATGATTTGGGTGGATATCTCATAGCTTTTACACTTTGATTATGAAGTTCCAAGCAAAATGATATTCGCTGGTGGAAAGCTAGCTGCGGTTCTCTAGTGCAGTATATGTCTGAGCTCTCCTTGTTGCTCATGTACCCCTTCTCTGGGTCAATAGTAGCTTCAATGACTCCATCTCTTATAGCCTTTGCTACTATAAACTCTGCATCTTCAGCCGAGTCCAGGCCTAATTTTCGTGCAATATCTTTGGGTGATATACGGGAATAAGATAAGCCAATAGAACGGATTGCTGTTTTTATCACATTCTGTCTTAGCCGCAGAATTAAAGTGAAGGTGTGGTCACTGCGGAACTGAGGACCAAAGTTCTCTAAGACTTCTCCAAATCTTTGCAAATTACCAAGCCTTACTGCTTGTGTAAGTTGAAAATAGGGAGCCAAAGCCTTACGCAGTTGAGCTTGTCTAAATATAGCACGTTCCGGGATGTCACCCAATAAGAGTTCAACGACTATAGCCAACTTCTGTACTGTCTGACGGAATCCAACTGCAGCAGTTTGTGGAGCCTTTCTCAGAGCTTGGACTAAGTGTTTGTGGGCATCACTGTATTCAAGCCTGGCAGCCTTAATCCTACCAAGGTAATACAAGAATCTTGCCCACTCATTGTTACTTGCATTTTCTGGGAAGACTGACTTGCTAACCAATTTATCTGCTTGATCGTACAAAGAATAATGTAGATAGTTGCGCAGTAGACAGTTGATTAAAACAGCCTGGCCTTCAAAGTCATTGCGGAGTGTGGATGTGCGTAAACGTGAATGTAACAATCCCCTTATAAGATCTAACTTATTAGTCAGTTCAAATACTCTTGAATGATAGAAATAACATTTAGACGCAATTAAATCTAGTGTCCTGCGGTTCTGAGCAGTGATTTTATTCATGAGCTGCTGGGAACATTCAGTGGCTTCTTCCAATTTATTAGTGTCTAACAAGCGTAAAAGAACCAAAAGATGTATATAAACATCTACTTCAGGCACAGGAGTTTTTGGAGCGCTACGCGAGCGTGGTGGCTCTATCTCCACTGCACCTGGCAGGGGGCTCTCTACTAAAGCGAGTATTGTTTCTTTCTCAGAACTAGCTGGATAAAGCTGATTTATAATAGCACGGAGAACGTTTCCGTTAAGTTTTCTTCGGGTGTTTGGAAGCGATCTTAGAACTCGCATAGCAAACCTGGGTTCCTTAGAGGTGACTGCCTTATCGATTTGCCTGACATGCTCCCTTAGATCTTGAACGGTGACCACATCAGCGTCTTTTTTAACTTCCGTTGTTTCTACGTCACTGGCTGCTGCTGGGCTGTCTACGTTTTTCATTTCCACATCTTGGACGTTCTGAGCCATTTTCTAAAAGTAATTCTGCACAATCACTTCAATCGCTATTCTTTATTGAGTAAACCCAAATCAACCAAATGTCCAATCCAATCCAAATGTCAAAAATATGCCGAGTAACAACGACAACTAAGTATGTCAGTTCGAATAGTAGAAACAACGAAAATAAAATACACATATATCATAACAAAATTAAAAGAAAGTGTACTTTAACAATTTGAAATAAAAAATATTTAAGAATAATCAATAAAAAAGGAGTGATTTGTTTATTTTTAGTAAGTACTAAGTAGTGAAATATATGATGTGGTCTATGGTTTATAGGACACCATATTTGAATAAATTTATAATCTGTTAAGATAAGGTTAACGTAAATATAGTGCAGGCCACAACATTCATTACATTTCAAAAAAATATGGCATATTTATTATATAGATAGATGTACACATTCCTTCGAGACCAAATAATAATTAAGTTGGTAGGTACTAAATTCAAAGTATTAAAAACATTGGTAAATTAAGTCATTACATTTTTTTACTCTAGTACTGCAATGTGTAGGGGAATCCACGATCATAAGAACGTAGAGTTAAACGTTTTTGGAAGAAATACAGATAAAACATTATTATATATTATCCTTTAAACTAATCATTCATTCGCTGTAATTTGGTACAAAACCGTACTTAAGTGATAAAAAATATTCGTTTCGTAAATTAGTAAAATCTTATACTCTAATGTATATAATGTTACGAATAATATAATGATGTAACAATTTTGCTTTTTGTCTTTCATAATAAGTATGTTTATGGTAACAAGATATTTTGCCACTGTCTTCCCATTCCATAGAGTATAGACAAGACAAAACTACTAGCATTGCTCGTAGTTGCTTAACCAATATACTGTACTGGGAAATAGAGATAAAAAGCTTTAAAAAGTTTAATTCTAATGTTACTATTGAAAATATCAGGATTACTACCATCCGACTATCACAGAAGTAGTGTGTGCCAAAAATCGTAAGGTTTGGAGGCGCTGCAACTGCAGGGGACCGGTTGATTCTTTTCATAAAATTTCAATGTGTTCTGGAAATGGTTTGCAAAGAGGACGTGGTATCATGGTTTAAAGAATTGGAAAGCTACAAACGCATCGATGCAATGTGTACTTTATTAAACATGTGCTTGCCATTCGAACTTCGCTTTATTGGCACGTACCTTGAGGAACTCGGTAAGCGAGACTTCCAAGAGTTGCGTGGTGCTGAACTGAGGGCAAACAATCCCACAGACCTGGCTGCAGACATTGGAGG
Organism: Phocides pigmalion okeechobee; assembly: GCA_018251015.1. Classification (NCBI taxonomy): domain Eukaryota; kingdom Metazoa; phylum Arthropoda; class Insecta; order Lepidoptera; family Hesperiidae; genus Phocides; species Phocides pigmalion. Next base: position 18,224 of record DWON01000142.1, read on the forward strand.
GGCGAACACAGATCCAAGGACGCGACGGAAAATGGCCTTATATGTATCTCTCTTACGCTCGTGTAACTTTGCTTGTGCCACTACACTGTACAATGCTATGGTCAGTTTGGAACAGAGTGGTTTACTCAAGGGTTTGTATGGTGACCTCTTAGAGGAGATTCTCTTACTGTACACAATGGCCTTACACCACCCAGCCTTTACATTTGATCAGAAGTCTCATTTTGGTGACATATTAGAGAAATTAAAATTAGAAGACCAGAGGATTCAGTACCAGGAGCAGCAAGAGCATATGAACCTAGCGCCTGTGAGTGGATGTCATACTCAGTCTAGTATCACCCCCAACATGTCTGTTCCACCGCCTAATTTGCCAAGCTTGGGACCACCACCTGGTATCGTGTTTGTTAAGACAGCGGGGGTACAGGTCAGTGTCATGTCATCATTCATAGTCATCAGCTATAAAGATGTATGGAACTGTATGCTAGCATGGGTGTGCAACTTTATACATCTAAATGTGTTTGTTTATTAAAGGTTCCATTTCCATCTTTACTCAATTTTATGTGGTATTTGTGTTTTGAGGTATTCATTATTGCATTATTTTCATTCTGCATGATTCAAATTTTGTAAATATATTACTTATCACACATAAGTTGAGAAAAGAAAGGATATGTTGAGAAAGGAAATAATGATGGAATATCATAATTTCATTTGACATTTATATAATTTGCATCAAATCTAGTCTTATATATATTATAAGAGTACGTTGAGATGCTTCACCTTTGTGTTATAAGGCTTAAAGTCAGAAAATATTGTGGTAACAAGATAACGCATAATATAAACATGATCAGTAATTTATCTATCATTACCGTTCAATATGTAATGTTATCAGTTCATCTATTTTTGAACCATTCATATGTTTTTCGATCATATAAATAAAAATCATGCCGATAATTATGAATACATTTTTCATTGCTTTCATTTACATTCAGTTTCATTATGTCATTGAATAAGCCATATTCTTCCAATTTCAAAAAACTATTTATCTATATCAAGTAACTACATAACAAAATTATGTATATAGTGTACAAAAAAATATTGTACTCTAATTTTGGTATAAAAAATTAATTAAACATACAAATTGGATATATGCTTAACTAAATTACTATGCTATTCCATATAATTATAAATTTGAGTTAAATGATGTATGTGCTAAATATACATGAAATTATGAACACAATACAACATATTGAATGAAAAAAAATAAAATCATAGAAAATAGGAAGTAGAACATGATTAATTTTTAAATAGTTAACTCATTACTCTCTTAACACTAAGCTTAAATTTCCCATGAGCATGGTGAGCATCAGGCCATCATTTCATATATTTTGGACTGCTATGAACCTAAATTTCGGTTATTAAACTGCAGTGTTTTGGAAACTCATGAAAGCTCATGCATGTAAAGGGTTACTCGCCATGTGTGCAATCACTTAAAAAATATGAATGTTAAAAAAGTGGCTTTGTTGTGTATTTCTTGAAAAAGAAGTGAGTATGAAGATAATCCACCAATACCTTATTTATAACTTCAGAGAGTAAAATCAGCAGTAGTACATGTGCATATAATAAAATAGATTAAACATATGCAGTTTTAGGCTTTTTAATTGGTACATTATAAAATAATTTTACAAAATCATATAAGTCGTTCAATTCATGTTTGTATTAACAAAAATATCATATGTTATTGATGATTATGGTAAAGTCTACAGTACTCGCTACAATACTAAAATTCAAAATTGAACATCACCAATTGGAAAGGTTTGAATTCCTATGCCGTTTAATTTTCACCTATACATGCATTCAAACCATGAAAAATGATAATATTCTTCTAAAATACTCAGTTCCTACTATAGGACATGTCATGCAGAGCTTACATTGTTTCTATAGAAAGTATAAAATATTCAAAATGACCTTTAATATGTAAAAAGTTCTCTAAATATAATCATTTACTTATAAAAAGAACGTAGATTTCAACTCCACTCAAGAATAATTGCAAGAGATGCATTTTTATCTTTATCAAATCTGCACAGGTCAATTTTTAGTATAACAATTTTTGTGTGATTACTTTCTTGTTTATGGTAAGTATTAAACAATAAAATAATATGTAAGCGTGATGTATTTAAAGTTATCATACAGTTCAAAGATCAACTAAGATGTGTTACATTGCAAGTGATCTCATTTATTCTTGTTAAAGAATTTTTCAATATGATATTAAGTTTTATGCTTTTACATTGATTTATAATCGGATATATATAATATAAACTTTGAATGATAATTATAAAGCTGGATTTCAAAATAATTTTAACAATTACCCTTTTTTCTATTTTATTAATGCCATTTTGATTTTATTCATACACGTATATTGAAATTTAAAAAATCTCAAGTTACATGTTGCAAGAAACATTAGGAAATATAGGAACAGGTCTTTTTTGTCACTTGTGTTATAGGGGCATGCTAATTCTTGAGAGTTGTAAGTTCAATATTTTTGTGCCCCCTCCCCAACCTGTGCTATATTCTACTATGTTTTGAGGAAAAAATTGAACAAGATTATTTTTTTATTGTTTTCTTTATCTAACATTTTTTAAATTTTAGTTATTTCATTCTTCCATTTTTGTCAGTTTTTATGGTAATTTTTCCATATTTTCGAAATATCCTTGTGCTTTCACATGCCCCCACAAAGAAAGTTCTGTATAAGAACTATAGGAAAATATTATTCTTAACGAAATTGATACATTTTACATGTTATGCATACATAAATATTACAAAAAAGACTTGTGTCATGTATACATTGATGATTCTGTGCCATTAATGAAAAGCCAATGTTTTTATCATTTAAATTAATCTTTGTATAGTAAATAGTTGTATAAAGTATATGTGGTAAATTTTTTCTAATAATCGATGCAGTATATACAGTACATATAGTATATACTTTATTTTATTACATGACACAAGTAGCAAATAGAAAGCCAGCTGAATGTTAAGTGGTCACTGACATTCATCTATTACTTATTTGTAAGGTTAATGGCAAATGTGTTGCTATTTTTAATAAAATGCCTCCAAAAAGTAGCTCTGAACCAAAATACGCCACTATTCTGCTGCTAACAAACAGCAATTGGTGTGTTATTGATGTTACCATAAGGCAAAGTCAAAGAGTTGTACCATTTTCGAAATTTGGTATCAAAATCTCAATATTTTAAGGATTCTCTTATAACATGAACGGAAATTGTTTATTTCCTTTATGTTTCAGCCCTCAAATGCAGACACAGTCACCGAGCTCAATTCCCCACCAGTGTTGCCCATTTTAGAAGTGCCTCATCCACCCCCTGGACTCCCCATACCACAGTACAATATAGGAGAATATATCGGACAGCACGCATGGCCTACAAACATCCTGGTTTCACCACTCAATCAGCCAATAGAGGTGCATATCAAGTTCATTTATTTACAAACTACGTAATAGCAATATTATCAAGATTGTTGTGTAATTATTATCAAATACATAACTTTCTGATAAGGGGCATTATTTGTAAATATGTGAATGTTGGTCACATTAAAATTGGATTAAGGTAGTCTAATAGATATACTTAATAGAAGTGAACATTGTTCAGAACGGAACTGTTCCCCAAACCACAACAATGTTGTGGCATAAGCAATATCTATTATAGTTTAGGTATACTTCTAGAGCTACTATATTTAAGTCAGAACAAAACATTTAAGTGATTATGCAGCACATTACAACTTTTGCAAGAAATTGTTTGTTGTATTACTTTTAGGTCTGATGATGTCCATGTCCCTAGACATGGATTACTAAGCCAGATGTTGTGGGTTCAATTCCCACTTTTATTCTTATATTTTATTACTAGAATAAGATTAAAGTGGATGCGACTGGTGATTGTGACTAGTTGCTTAAGCCACAATGACATCCATAGTCACTGCCCATCGGTAGCCTAGCCTAGCCGCAGCTTTAACACATTCTACTATTTTATTAAGGGAGCACACTCCTAGTCAATTCGGCTTTGCCATAACAACGTAGCGAAGACGAGTGTCGTGATTTAAAAAAACTGATACGATTCGCCTCTGTTACTTGAAGCCTTTTTGAGAACATGTTAATTACAGAAGATAATGTTTTGAATAAATGTAAAAGTTGTTAATTTAAATCATTGCAAATTTTGTACAAGCAATATTTGCAAAATTGATCAAATTGCCAAGTCTGTGCTTTGACTATGCGATAAACCGAACCTCCACTTTAGTATATTAGCTTAATGTTATTTAGTCAAAGCTATACTGATGCGGCACCATGCCTCGGTGTTCAGGCCATATTGGCCGTGCTTATTTAATATGTTTCGTTTGTGTTTGCAGGTCATAAACTATCAGACAAGCAGTGCGGGTGCGGTGTCGCCGCTGGTGTCGTCCCCGGGCGATAGTCGCGCCGCATCACCACGCGCGCGACGTCGTGTGTCACGCGAGCGCTCGCCGCCGCCTTCCGACCCGCCACTGCCACATCTCGCCGCTAACTTTGAAAACCTTACTGTCGCTGAGGTAGGCACATTAGGATTAGATTCCTCCTGCTATGGGCACATATTATATGACATCCAGAACCTGAAGTCTAAATTAGATAAATGTTTGTAAGGCTGGTCTATAAAATACTACCTAGACTGGGATACTGAGTGCTATACCACACAAGTAACAAAAACAAAAAGTCTCTATGATTATAATATACAAATGCTTCAGAAGATAATTATTTCCTTGAATATGTCAAAGGGACTGTTAGCAATTGTTTATTTTGTATAATAGCAACGATAGCCGTTTCCGACAAAAGAACTTTGCATTTACAGATTAGACATAACATCGGAGAAGAGAGGCTACGTGAACTCAACGCCGTGCACCAGCAGTATCGATCACTAGAGAAACTGAACGGCGTGCGGAGAAGAGCCGGTGCGTATTGCCCTCCCACTCGGTCGTCGTCGGATAGCGGGTCGAGCGCCGCGTCGTCACCGCCCGGCACGCCGGCGCCGGCCCCGCGCCGCGCCGCCCCCTCCGTGCCACCGCCTGTGCCCTTCCTACCCTACGCGCGGCCTTACGCCTATCCCACGCCGCCGCCTGCATACCGTCCGCCGCCGCCGCCTTTCGCGAATGGTGAGCCCCCGCCCTACGCGACCGGCGCGCCCTATCCTGGCTTCGTGCCCGTATTGTACGCGCCGCCCAAGCTTTCGTGTTGGAACTGCGGCGCGGCGGGCCACGCAGGCCACGAGTGCAAGGAGCCTAGCATGGAGGAGATGACGCGCGCAGGCGGCTACCAGCTGGACTTCGGCGGTGCGCCGCCGGAATCCACAGAGAAGTAGACCCGGCGCCGCCGGTGGGCAGTCGGACCGCCTCCTGGACGTCCGGATAACGCTCCGGCCGTACGGATTCTCCGGAAGGAACCTACAGCGATCGGGCCGTTCGGTGCGATGCCAAATCGCGTCGGACGCCGTTATATCCTTGTTCGATCGGTAGTACCAAAGTATCAGGCTTACGAGTTGACGAAATCAGTTGTTCTCCGAAGCGCGGCGCATTCGGAACTCATTGCAATAATCTTCAATTTGACACATATTGTTGATCTTAGATCGGAATATTTAATAGTTGTACGATGTTAGTCTTACATGAGCTTACCTGATTAATCTAAAAAAATGGTAGCGAAAGCTAAATCGATAAATAAAGTAATTGCACTTTCAGTTGAAGACTTCCCGAGGTCACATTCCTTTTCACTTTCCGTTATACATATATCCACTGACAAAAGGTATAATGTAATACCACTTTCTATTTCGCGCAGTGCTTGTAGCCGCAAAACCGGATGATCTTTCGTTTTCTTTTACATTGCCGATAATTTATATTGCAAAGTTTATTAAACAATATATGTATATGCTACATTTAATGTTGCGATCGAGAAAATATTGCAATTGAAAGTGCGACTACTTAAAAGCGGTTTAAGGAATAATTTTCAAATAATAGGGAATTCCATTGTCTAAAATTATGACAGCAGCAGGTATGTCTACAAGTTTCCAAAAAAAATCTAAGACATATCATTACAATGACAATAATAACAAATATAAAGCGAGATACTGTCGCGTTATTGTGGCGTTAAGCCGAATTTGGTGATTTTATTGTTAGTTTAAGATTTGACGTTTAAATGATTTTATTTTATTTTTATTTAATTTATTTATTCATAGGATCACCAACATAACATAAAGCCATAGTATAATTGTTTAGTGGGTTGAATAGTTAACATTTACATTTGTTGATAACTGCATAATTTCTGAAAGTATAACTTAGAAGAAGAAATAGACAAAAATCATGGGATACGAGAATACTTTTATATTATCTATGATAGTGTTCAGTTCTGTTCTGTCGATAAGTTCGTTTATAAGTATAAATAAATAATCTTCAATTGTCTCCGAAGTATCACATTAATATTACTATTGGCTGCGAGACATTTACACGCCGTCACGTAAGATTACGTTGCGTAAATGTCACGGTCGAATTATGTTAAATAATTTATAAATGTAGATGAGCGGAAAGAACACATTGTTTCATACATCACACCATTATTAAAAGAACTCGTGACGTTATTCCCTTTTCTGTGACATGACATTATCTAAGGGATTACAGGATGTACAGGGCTAAATATTATTTGCGACAAATACCAAATTCCTCAACGAAATTGAAAAAGAAAAGCCAACATGTCAGACCATAAGCGAGACAATATCCTGAAAATGGGAAAATATTCAATATAAATCGAATTGAATGTTGATGTGTTGGGGAGTGAAATGTTGTGATGTATGCTATTATAGATCTTTGTTGATGAATGATTTCAAGAAAAGACTAGTTCCTATTTTCTGGATTTAATCCCTTAATCGCTATTATATGGCTTTAGAATTTTATACATGATTTATTCCCCACAATTGGAGGGAACCAAGGACTCTCATAGGTGGGAACCTAATGGGAACTCTGACATGACTTAACAACTGCCATCAATAGTAACGAACCCATTGTTCAATGTATCTTGTGAAGTAGGCACGCTTGATATTCTGTCACTCTTGGTTACCCATTCAACTACTGACCGCGTCTGATGAACCTTAACTTTGCCTATCATTTATGATCAAGCTGAATATATTCTATCATGATTTATACATGATAGAATATATTAGTAGTAAAAAGATGTTTTATTAATGTTAATTATTACAAACCACTAAACAAAATCTATGGCTGTGACGAAATGTATGAGTATTCATTAAATGTTTCTTGTAGGTTTTTAAGATATCGTTTAAATTATAAGTTGCATGTAATGGTATTTAAATAACAATAAAAGTGAAAAAAGCGAATAAGTACAAAATATACTTATGTCTAAATTGTACATTTTATTACGGTATGTAACTGTATTCTCTATAGAGTGTACTCCAAATATCTTATTCCTTTTACATGAAGTTAAAAAGCGGGTGCCATAACTATAAGCATGTAAGTTTTTAAAGAACTTATTAGGAAAGTTACAAATGACAAGTAGAAGTAAGTAGCGGAAGGAAAAATCAGGAAAATGAAAAAAATACATAGAAATGTAAAATTATCATAATGTTATAAGCTTGTTCACTGTTTTATAGCTTAGTAAACTTAGATAGCTACTTTTGTTAATATTGATTGATGTAATTTTTAGCAATAATTATCTTACAAAAATAAATTCAATATTTTTGGTACAATGTTGCGTCTTCTATCTTAGGCATGTTAAGTATGTTAACGTCGATAAAATGGTCAAGTGTGGAACAAATATCAGCGAATTTGTGCAATGTTTGGACAAATATTTGCAGTTCGTTATTCAGTGTTAGTTTCCATGTGCGTAAAAAGGTAAAGTAGTTCAAAGTTTTGCGATTTGCCACACTTATAGCATAGTTTGCTATATTTTTGAGAGTTTGCCTAGAGCTTTAAAATATTAGGGCCATATATTCGTAATAATGTATGTGTCTCAACATATGCTAACAGACAGCAATATATATGTGATTGAATTGTTGGTTACGGATGGTTATATGCAGTGCTGACCACCTGACGTCAAATGAACTCTATGTTAGTTTGCTAATTTTATTACATAAAAATACTATATATTCTATTATTTATATATTATTGATGGTATTACAATTCTTGCCAGTAGGATAAATTCACAAAAAATGATGAAAATAAAAATGTAAAATAGGTATAAACTGTTTTTTATACTTACACAATATGTTTTTCTTTACACAATAATTGTGGTCATTATCTGCTGCTGTTTGAAACCATATTTAACAAGCAAATGTTTAATCATATATTTTATTGGAATTCTCTAACTTTTCGTACTTCCATGCTCTCATATCAGTGTACGGAACATAGTGAATATGAACGCATTTGTATGTAAACACAGAGTCGTACGACTTCTAAACTATTTAATATACAGTTCAAAATCGGATCGTGCTAAAGAATTGGACACTGGAATGTATCTTAGATAAGACTGATCGCTAGCTTCATTTTAATTAGTACAGAGACTTACTCGGTCATTTTAACATTTACAATCTGCCTGTGAATTGTAGTTAATGTAGATACAATTTTGTTTGGTCCTATCAATCTCGTTCTCCCGACACGAATAAGACTGATGAACTTAACATAATGTCATGTACATTAACGCAGCGTGTGATGATAACTCAATTTGTATATTAAGGACTGTTTGTTCAATGGTTAAGAAGAATATAAATATATGTCAATAAAATGTATAAATTATCACACAACATGACTGAACGCATACCAGCTTATGTGTGTTACAAAATTATTTTGTGTCTATTGAACAAGGGATTACTTTGATCAAGCTCATAAGAATGCAATGCTCTTTAAATTAATGAAATTAGTGTTTATACATAGTCATTGTAAATATTTACAAACGTGTAAGAGAGGTGACGCGTCGCATAGCGTGATCATATTTTGTAAATAGTGCAGTTTATATAATTAGTTGATATTTAGAGATTGAAGTATATTTGTAAATTACTTTGTAATAATTTGAGTGTCCCATATAGTGGTATTTGATTGTTTCTCTATGATCACTGTCACAAATCACAATTTTTGCATTTTTAACGTCCCCGTGTTTGAGAACTGTTCAAATTAGAAGGGTTGTATAAATTGTTTTTTGCATAATTATATTTTTTTAATTGAAACAAATGAATCACGCGCATAGGTGGGTGCTAGGTGTAGTCTGCTCGATGGAAGACGTTGATCGCTCCGAACTGTTCTGTCGGTCATATATTTTACTTTGCACTCCTGCATTTGATTTTCATTTGTATACAAATTATATATTCACATATTGTACAACGGTTAAGGCGTAACGTTTCCAGTTGTATAGACTAAAAATGTAGCGGCATGTAAATAAAATGATTTTATAAAGTAATATTAAAGTTACTAGAATTATAAAACTGTCCAGCAGTCACTAGTAAAATTATATAAAACAATAACATCTTTGCCTCGTAATGATGTTCGAGCGAAGGTACCAAATATAAGCAAATTGCGAGGGACTGTTACTGTAATATACAATAAAAGATTATCACTCCTTATGAAGGTTGTATGTCCACATAACGTAATTATTGTGTTATTTATATCTTAACAATTTTATTATGATATTTAAACAAGTTAAAATATAGAATAAAAATAGAGAGAATATGTTAACAATTGTATCTGTGTAAGTATATCTGTGTAGTTGGCGCCGCGAGGGCGGGAGGCGCCGGCGGGACGAACTAGTGTTACTAACTGCATATCGTTTCGATTTCTTTACAGTGTAATGTTTATCGTTTAATAGTTTTGTTAAATTACTCCCAGAGCATGCGATAAGTACATGTCAAACAGCTAATTTAGTTTAAAAGTTTGTTTCATCTGTAAAGGCATAATGAATAGAATATTAAACGATTGTTGCAACCATATGCAGCTTTATTTTGTACTAGTGAAAGTATGAAAATATTTTTTTACTTTGTACAGAATGTTATAAATGTGATAAATAATTTTTGACATAATTAGACATGTGATTTAGTAAGGTGTGTAGTAATAAAACGCAAGAGTACTCGCTTTACTAAATAAATTATACTACTGCCCCGCAGCGATTGTATTTGCAACGTTGTTTTCCCACGTTTTTATATTTGGGTACTTATGTATTACGCTGTTGTAATTGTTTACTAATAAAATTTCAGCATTTCAGGAAATTAAATTATTCAGCCCAGTGTTGTAAGACCTTTGTATCCCACCAATGCTGTGAATCGTTTGCTTCCTGAAAAATAAACGACCAAAATCTGCATTCAGTTTTTAATTTGTCCTTGGGGTTGTAGATAATGTTTCTATCTGGACGTACTTTTCCTTCTAGAATGCACTGTCCAGGACAGCTGTAGTCCTAAGGCGGAGTCAATTTACGTTACCTATGTCCAAAAAATGTCAAAAATTATGTATTTTTTGACAACTGGTAAAACTACAACAAATTTAATCCTTGTTGATTTTATATATACTCATTTGACACACACACACACACACACACACATCGAATCTTCTATAAACAGACAGAACGTCGGCATGTTTTAAGATGAAACTGGACTAAAATTGGTAGACATTTAAATTTGAAGTAAGATTCCATTAAATTGAGGAAACAGTAAACTAAGCTGAATAAAATTCCCAATCTAAAATATTTGTGAAATTGCTTACCTAAAGAGCAAGTATAATTAATCTTATAAAGCAAACTCGCGAATAATGTGAGACAATTGAGTAACAGAGTCGTGGGTCAATGTTCTGAACAAATTAAATTAATAAGGAGTTGTCTACTTCATACTTTAATCGTATTTATCTTGATAGTGTCTATTAACACTTTAACTGCGACGCTTATATTAGATCGGGTTAGTGCGGAGGCGGAACTAAACTGGAGCTAATTTGGGTAGACTAACTGTTGACAATTTACTGATATATTGTATTTTTTAGCATTTGTGTATCATCTACGAATACACAGACGTAATGTCCGCCCCCAGGCTTAAAGCGTCGACGTGTTGTTTGCCCGTAATCCATACAGATTTGTACGTACAACACAGGTGCGTAGGAGCCGCACGCGCGTTGCGCCGCGCATTACAGCAGTGTAAGCCGCACAGAAAGTGTTAACACTGACTGCGCCGATCATAAATTAGATCGGCTCAGCGTTGTGATTCCTTAACGTGAATACTGAATTACCGAATCCAATCAAATCTAATTTGTACAGTTACTGTATCTCTCGTCTCATTATAAACTATATATTATCGAGCTATAAATGATCTACAAGCTATAAATATATACAGAACTGAGCAACGATGTAAAATAATTACAGGTGAGATAATCTTCTTTTTAAGCAATATAAATATATATTTTTTATTTATGTATAAGCTATACGGCTTACTTTAACCTCTAGTACATATTTCGTGGTAGAGCCTCAGATATATAAATAAATAGGTATTTTGTACTGAACGATCAGAAAAACAAAGATTTTTAACAATAGCATACTACTATATTATTATATTTCCTGTTTTAATAATGGTTTCAATCATTCGTTTTCTTTTAATAGGTAGAGATGTATTTTATTTCAGTAAGAAGGTACTTTTGAGTTACTTACCTACCTAACCACAAAAACCGATGGACACTAAACAGAAATATTAATTTTAGCTATTACACAGTATCTAACTATTCTAAGTAGGTACCTCTAGCTAGGTTCTAAAGGGAGTATTCTTTAGTTTGCCGGAGAGATAGAAACTTTGTGTTTAAATCAAACTTTCCTTCAAGTTACAGGGCACGTACCTACGTAGTAAAATTTGAGCAAAAGATATTCTATTTGTCTATAGCTTTATAGACTTTCGGATTTCCATTACGTCTAGTCAGTTATATATTAAGGGCCGAGATTTTAAAGCTTCAGAAACTTGAGTCAATATAATGTAACTAATTTGAATTTAATTCCAATAAAATTAGTGCTTATGATTAAGTTCTCCGTTTACTCGAGGAACAAGTATTGACTTTGTATTTACGTAGAGCGGAGAAGCGTAAAGAAATTTGTTTTTGTTTATTTACTATTGTTAGTTAATAAATCTTCAAGCGATTTTATTGTATTGATTTTTAAATTCTTAGTCTATGTTTAGTTTTATTTAAAATAAAAAGTAATGAATCTGCGTTCATAATTTAAAAGAATATCTAGTTAAATGGAACTAAAATGTTCTGATGTAAGGGAACCGTCTATGTAGGTACTTATTTATTTGAATTGCGTTAATGCGTCTCGGATCAAACAGTCTTGGGTATCTTTTTCGTATTAGTTATATATATATATATCGATGGGTTACGGTAGTCAATATCAACAGGATAGAACTATTTTCAACCAAGGAATGATGATCCGCTCTCATAAGTTGCTGTGAAGCATCTATAAAATTTCGGCTGGAGTGGAACGTAGCTGGCTTCTTAGAAACGAGGCAACCATCTTAGTCTTTAGAAGTTGCAGTGTATCTAAGTATGCACGATTCAAAATAAAGACCTCTTTAAGGTTAATGTACATGGGCTGAAGCGACTACATATCATCAAATACCGTGCACGCTCGTTTAATACTCTTTTCACAAAGAAAAACCTTACATATGTGCTGTCTTCAAGGTTTTACGATAAAAAAATGTAAAATAGTCGAAATAGTGCGCGATCTTTTCGCGATGGGCTGCATCCATGTGGCTATTTCGGAGATAGCTTTTGTTATGTAAATCACAGGCTTTACAAGTCCGACGTTCATATTCAGCCCATGTTTATTCTACCAGTCCGATGTATGCGTTTTGCTTGCATATCCACTTTTTTATTGAAGCGATAAAAAGAATAGAATCTGTAAAATGCATTATAAAGTTGTTCAGGAACTCGTGTTTCCTTAGGTCTCAAGTCTGTTAAGTTACTCAAATATTATAGTCATAAATGTATTTTTCCATAACAAAAATATAGAAACGCAGTGTACAGACATAAACAACAAGAAATGATGAAAATAAATAAATAAATATCACAATACTTTGTAATATAAATTGATGCACCTACTTACAAATATATTTTTTTTAATATTCGTAAAGTCTTTGTATTATATAGTTATTATTTACTTTAAAATCTCGAGAGTCAGTAAACTGATAGATAATGAAACCTTTGCCTATTTCATTCGTTCTGATAATATGAACGTCGATAGACAGAAAATTTAGTTAGGTAGGTACATATAAAATATTCAAGTCATTAGTAGTGAAACCCAAGAAGGTTGCACAAAAAAAGTTTTGGAATAATGCAAGACATTTCTGAAAGTTATAGTCATAGTGCAAAATGATTAAAGTAAAAGTGTTTTCTCATTTATTTTTGTTCAAGTAGGTTTTATCTTTGATGCGGTTAACTACTTATTTACAGTCCGGCGTATTCTCTGTACCTACCTACTAGATATTAAAAAAATAAACGTAGACTCGAGGATGGATTTAAAGACAACGAGCTAAAAAATTGTTCGCAACGAGGCATGTACAATTCGTTCATAATAAAGGTGTATGTGAGTTCCTTTAAGACCGACCTTAGAATAAGTCGACTTTTGCCACATTTGCGACTATATTTTTACATACGTGAGTTGGCTTTTCATACATAAAATGTAAGATAATATCATCCACCACGAGAGCAGGAGATCCGCTCAATACGAAAATAGGTAGCTACATATACAAAAAATTATAAAGCGGAGGTATCAACATTGTCCGGCCCAATTAGCGATGATTCGGTCACATTGCAAAGATTAATACACGCATAGGAAGAAGTGGTCTCCAAATGAACTAACGATTTGATAAAGACAATAGGAAAGCGTTGGCTACAAAAGAGACAACTCTGGTTGGAAAGGCGTATGCCTAGAGTAGGACTTCAAAAAGCTGGTGGATGGGTTGTAGAAGTCCAAAAGTAATATCATCATCAGTCCATTAGGTCCTGTACTTCTTAGAACTAAGGCTAGCCCATAGTTCATCGCGCTGTTAAACTGCACATCGTGAGACTCTAACATGCCTCTGAAAAAAATATGGAGAACTGTCAATCATGCAGGTTGTATCAAGATATTTTTCTTTTACAAGTGATAATTAATTAAAAAAATCAGAGGCGCGACTATGGGTTAGAAAATGGGAGCCTCGTGTGGGAGGTCAATAATAACTTAAATTAACAATGGCCGCGGCGTTTATACATATATGAGATCGGGTCAGCGTTGCAGGAGGCGGACTAAACTGGAGCTTATTGTGCCTACTAGACTGAAGATGCGCCGACAATTCCTTGAAATATAGTATTTTTTAGCATTTGTGTAGCATCTACGAATAGACAGACTTTATGTCCGCCCTCAGCTTTTGTTCCCCGACAATGCATACAGATTTGTACGTACGACACAAGTGTGTACAAATCGCAAGGGCGTTGCGCCGCAATACACAGCAGAGCTGTAGAGGGAAAGTGTGAGGAGCCAGTGATGCTGGATTGCTGGAGTTGTTTAACCTTATGTGTTTATTTTTAAAAGTATTCGTTGGTATTATAATTCGCCTTTTTACACAGTCTTTTGCTTAATAACCAATTCAAGCTTATTTTCTGGTAGAATTTTGACATGTTTCGGTATTTTATTATAGTAGCGATACGTTAATCTGTTGTTTTCAAATCGTCTCCTAGGACTCTGTCAAGATTTAACGACGGCCATTTATCGATAGCAATCGGCAACGATTGATTAACCTGTCCTCTGAAGCGTGGAAGCTTGCATGAAATTTTCCCGCAAGTCCCGACCGCACCCGACATTATGGTAATGACATATATCATTATGTATATGTATAATTTATCAATAACATGTTCATTCAGTCCCTAATCGAATCCTAAATCATCTACGTAGCTGAGAGGCACGGCGACCATTGTGTCAATTGGGTCATTAACATGAATAAACCTATATTATATACGAGACAAGGCTCACATGTCTGACGATTAACTAATCCTCAAAAATATTAAAACCCGACCTGTATCGATGTATTAAATTTAGTTTTACCTTGTGGATATAGATGCTTGTGTACTAATTTGTGTCAAAAGAGAGAGTAGAAAGCATTATTTTCTAATACGTTATTTACCAGCATGTTTAATCATATATTTAAACATCTTATCTGCTAAATTTGCTATGTAATGTATATTATATTGTATTATA
Source organism: Phocides pigmalion okeechobee (assembly GCA_018251015.1). Taxonomy (NCBI): domain Eukaryota; kingdom Metazoa; phylum Arthropoda; class Insecta; order Lepidoptera; family Hesperiidae; genus Phocides; species Phocides pigmalion. The sequence goes on from DWON01000142.1 coordinate 33,498, forward strand.
CATTGCATGATGGTACGGGACCCTAAGTTATTACTTTTTAAGCAGCTCAAGGGTATGCTTACGTGATCCGATACAACCGTGTTCTTTTTGCGGGCTCAAGCAACCTTACATGTATTCCAGTAAGCTTGACGAAGGTTTTACGTGTCGTGTCAGAAGCGTTTGTAACATCCCAAGTAGGATTTAATTAGGCCGACAAGAAAAATACTTTTTTCTTCGAATAATTAACTGTCTTTTTAAGCAGGACGGGATTTAAGTAAGTCTTTTATACCTAATTACGTATTATCGTTACTTTCAAAAGCAAATGTACTCCAGAGGCGTATTGTGAATTTGTTACTAAAGTAAGCATTGATATAATAAGATCTTTTTTTTTATTCTAGTCGATAGTATGTGGTCACAGAGATTCATGACAGCACCCATAGATAATCACACATCACAATCACACACATAGGCCCAAAATACTTTTGACCAGAATATCCATGGACGCAGCTATAGCTGCGTTATGGGGGGAGAGTCCAATGGCTTAAAAATGTATGCCTTCCACTAAAAATCACGTGAAAAATAAAAAAAATTAAGGCCTACCTAAGTTAATTAGATGTTAAATGAATATATGGAAGTACGTATTGATGGAAACAAAATGGTAGTATCTCACAAATATTATTGTTTTTCGCCGTTGCTAAGGGGAGTCCGGACCATATATTTGAAGACTAAGTTAGAATGATTCGTTCCAACTACTAAAATATCACGCTAATATATATCAAACGTTAAAATTTATCAAAGAACACAGGACCTACCTTTTTATTATATTTAACTCTTATTTCCGTCGAAAGTAATCTTGTAGGAGGGTTCGTAAAAACTAGGTATTCGGTATTAAAAAAAAACCCACGTCCGATCCGACTCTGCGCTGACAGCGGAATTGCAGAACTAAGGAATTGCCGATTTTCTTTCCTCAGGTAAACAGAGCATGTAGAGAATACGACTGGATAAAAATAAACATTGTAATACGTTTGAATTGATTCCAATAAAATTGTGACGCTTGTCTTTTTGACATGCATGATTTTGAGTCATTTTAATATCATTCCGTATAAGAATCATATTGATTTACATAGTCGGCATAGTTGTTTAAAAAAACTGCTAATTTTCTACTTATTTCAATAAAAAGAAAGGACGTTAAGTAATAACTTTACATTTTATAAGAATTACATTGCCTTCTTTGTAGTGCTTAGAAATAACGAATTTATATATCAGTGTCAATGTAAATTTTATTCTCTTGTAAGTTTGTTAAGAGATTGTAGTAAGACTTGGAAACAAAACCTGGAATTTTGTTCAGAGGCCAGCAAGATGTTTAATACATGTGTCGTTGTGGTTGCGAAACCACAAACATCGAATCCAGTGCACAATACTAACGTTTATCAAAGGAAATCTGTTAGGTATATTACAGGTTGCCTACACAGAGATCTAAACCTAGGTATTTATGTAAACAAGAACAGTAAGCTGGGCTATCATGTTCGGCGTTCCAAAGCAACGTCCACAATCTAACTAAAACTTCCATGTCAAGCTTTTAGATAATAAATAGCTGTCGCAATAACATAGCTTAAATAAAATATCTTCAATGGCCTGTATGGGCCAAGGTATAGTCTGTATGAACATAGCTATGAAATGTGAATAAGTAACAGAAATGATGATAAGGTCATAGTAATATTTTTTCTGTTTAAGCTTAAGGAACCTAAATAGGTAATAGGTAGGTAAAAGGTATATTTAAGTATAAAAATCTACCTTAAAAAACTATCTAAGTACTATTCGGGTATTCAGCGTTCAGAAACACTGCACAATACAAATATGATTAATAGTTTAAAAATGCTTACCTTCAGTTTTTTCATAGTAAGGCTCAGCCTCACGCATGGAACCTTAAATACTTCCATCGATAAGCGTAGATCATTAATAACCCAAGCTTATACAATAGACTTTACAAGGTGGGAGAGGTTCGACCGAGGAGTTACCACCAGCGTCCTCATAATCCGCCGTAAAGCATTACTCGTGTTTCGGTTGGAGAGGTGCGGTTGTCGGCTTCACTTTGAAGTGAGGCGACCATCTTAACCCTCAGTAGTAGCAACATATTTACCTTCGAGCTCAGGTAGACATCATCTTTCATCTCACATAAAAAAGACGTTAGCATCTCCATGGATTATATACCTGTAGTAACATTGTTCTTATATATGACAGTTGTATATTTTGTCTGCGTTTCGTCTGTATAGTAATAAAATTGAAGTATGTACGTACGCAATAAAAAATATAAATTCCAGTGGAAAGATAAACATTTTTTGGAATTCCCAAGATAATAAACGCACCTTTTAATTTATCTATTTTTATTGTGTACTTCAGTTTATTTACATGTTAATAACAATCTTAAAACTAATTCTAATAAAAGCCTAACCTAAACATTTATCTAGTGAATAAAAAGGTATGGAAACCATGTAAAATATAAATTTTTTTTAAAGCATGTACCTACATACTATAATTTAAAAGCTAGTTTTAAAATGCACTATTGTCAGCGTAAAAAGTAAGCAAGCCCAATAAATTATGTACTATAGTGTAAAAATACATAAATACGCTATTGATCTTTATCTTTTCAGACCGCGTAGCGAATAAATTGCAGTCTACGATATTAATACGTTCGGGTCTAAATGAAAAGCCCTACGTTACGTCAGCATGAAAATTATGGCCGTGGTATTGCCAATTACGAGAATCATTTAAATTACAAAGGTGAAAACCCGCGCCATTTTAAACGACTTTTAATAGAAGGACTTTATACTTTTATATATACCTACTTACAATGTTGGGAGATAGTACTTTGTCTGTTTGGTTTTTAGTCTAGTGAACCGGTGATTCGAACTCAGAATGAAATATTGTATTACGTGTAGCTAAACTTTTTATAAGTTTAATTATATATTTGCATAGAAGTTTTTGTTCCAAAGTTAATAACTATATTTAAAGAGACAAAAATATTCCCTCGCAAGGTTTTCTGGCCTCTGGCCTGTCTGAAATATCGAATACAACAAATTTGGAGACAATTTATAGAAGACAAACTTTTCTATAAAGTAGAAATGTTATTTTTTGCAGCAAAGATATTTACAAATAAAATTGTTCTTGCGTGTGTACCTACTCCAACCATTTAAAAAAACGATTTAAGTGACAAGGAAAACTCACCAGAAAATTAAATGTCATGGTACGCATGTATCCATTATTATACCTTATTACTCCTCATTGCAATATATACTTACCTTTTTTGGCTTTATTGACTGTAGTTAATAGAAAATACTGGAAGTAATTTTGTTAAAAATCCCTAGAGAAAAGGAGAGGCCTAAGGCTTACTCCATCTATATTACTCTATATTGCTCCACATATATTGGTCCTCTGTTTACATAAAGAGTCAAATTAATTTCTGTTACTAAATATAAGTGCTTATATAAATATAAGTACAAATTTTATTTTGTACACATTTTGCCATCCTACTCGGTTTTTGAATATTCAACTGATATTCAAAGTTACTGGTCGCCGTAGCTGCTATTTAATTCGTTTCTTTTTTGGCGTCTTAATTAACCTAGGTAACATAACATCATTATGTAAATATATTTATAAGTTCTTACTTTGAGTAAAGTAAGGGTGGGTTTTATCACAAATCATAGTTACATTGTAAAGTCATTGATCTAAGGTTATGAAGAAAGTTTGCTTAAGGTAATTCATAGCTAAATTCTAAATTGAATTTGGTATTCAATATAACTTAGTAATTGCAGTGGCTAAATAGATGAAAATATAAGATTCAATTACAATCGCTTTCTCTATGATGTTTGGAACAACACCATTTAATTTATATTACCATTTAATTACGTATGGATTGTATGCTTCAATATTATCCGCTAACAGTATGACCTATTAAACCACTTAGCATTAGGTGGATTATATCTGGGTCTGATCGTACACTACTCCAATTGCTTCATATCATTAGCTAATATGTTATAGTTAATCCCACTTCTGGGCACGAGCTTTCCTGCAGAATGAGAATGGTTAGGTCCACCATTTTTGAGAACTTCATGAAAAATGTTCAGACATGTTTAAAAGAATCATAGGAACGTGTCAGATGTTCAAGCCTCAAACCCTCATTTTAGAAGTCACAATCTTACTTCTGAACATTCTCGCTTTTATATTGTTCAAACTCATATTGTTTATTACATGAAAATAAAATAAAAATGAAATACGTACATATTTCTTTTACTCGTTTATGAAATGGAAGTAGGTCCCTACTTACTCTGGGCAGGCAGTAAAATCTCAAACACCCTGTTTTATGCTTCTTTTAAGTTCAAAACCAAGACTTGTAAAGGCAATTAAAAGGATTTATCAAATAGTCGGAACCATTCAAAGATTTAATTAAATTTTTAATTTTGGACTTAGCGGCATGTGGCTCAGACGCAGCCTTCCAAGTAATAAAAACTTTTTAACAAAAATATAACTGACTTTGAAATCATTACGAAGTATTTAATTAGTGTAATTCAAATAGGTACGATATAATGTTGTGATTTAGAAAAAATGATTTCATTGATATACATAACTTTCTATTTTTATATTCCACCTTGTCGACAATCCGAAAATAGTTATACTTTTTATTGAATAACTTTTTTCTCTTTAATAATATTTTAATTCAATAAGATTATTACTTACTTTTCAGTAATGCAGTACTTCTGTAACATCCGAATTAAGACGTTAGAATAGAACCTTTAATGTTTGTTCTTTTTGTCGCGAGCACTGTATTTGATATTTTAAAGGTGGGAGAACTATATTTCGACCGGGGAGGTACCACCGCCGCCCTTATAATCCGCTATAAAGCATTACTTGTGTGTTGGTTGGAGAGATGCGGTTTCCGGCTACACTTTGAAACGAGGCGACCATCTTAGACCTTAGGAGTAGCAATGCATCTACGTTCGAGCTCAGATAGGATTTCGGTCGTGTGGTTGTATGTGGATGTCTATGGGCTGCGACTACTTAACATCAGATGGTTTGCATGCTCGTTTGCTACTCTTCTCACATAAAATATATTGATGGATATTTTCGTATGCGCAGGTATTACTTTTTACTGGATTACCAGTAGCTTCGAGTAGAGTTCAATTCGTCAACTTGCAATAAACAAATTCTATCTGTTGTTTTTATAGGACATTTGACTGCTTTTCCTTATGCTGGATCCTATCTCGCCTCAAAGATAGACGAACATTTACTGGCAGCAGACACTCGCCTCAGGTTGTGTGTCCGATGTTTAATAATTCATTATAGCCCATACAATTCTACAATCCGGTCTGATATACGATGGAAAAATATGGAAACGCTCGTAACCTTCTAATTTATCATAGTAGTACTTTGAAAGTAAAGCGATTATTTCTAAGCTAAAGCAGTGTATCCATGTATCTTATTAATTTAATGATTTGGTCTGTCAGATTGCTGTGCTGTATCTGTTTTCCGATTTGAACAATGTATGAAGTGAATGTCTTTGATTTAAACAGTACGTAAAGTTCTGTAAGTAGTTCCGTGAAAGGGTGTGATAAATACTTTTCCCTTAATAATATGTATGTACGTTTCAACGTTAAATTTCATAAATTCAATTTGTTCACTAATGTGTATATTTTTAAGTGTGGCGACTTTCCGCTACTCGACAAGAGATGGCGCAACACGATCCTGAATCACGCTATCGAAGTTTTCTAATTACCTGGCATATATACAAAACTCCGAAATGACGCTAGCGGAGCACGGCCGCTCCCCAGGCACATCAACTCGCCTGGAGGGAGATCTCCCTTTGCCAAAATAAGCATCCAATTAAATGCTTAATTGTTTGTTACAATAAGCACTTCCGCTCTACTGTTTAGGTAAGTACTTCAAAGTTGTAAGCCGCGCTGGGTTTGGGTTGCGAAACAATGGCTGGTGATTGATTTGTTTGCGTGTGGTATGATATGTACGCTATAGCGAAAGATTTCCGCTAATTTTATTGCCCTTATTAATTTATAATGTGGATATTACACAGAAGCATTACGAGTATTATCAATTTTCTAACATAGTTCGATGGTGGCACGATGACACCTTAAGTAATAAATTACGCATGACGGTAAATAGTTACCTGTGGACATCTCAAATGATTCCATATAAAATATGAGTCCCACCTGAAGTCAATTACAATGTCTGCCTACTCAAGGACTAAGGTGGTCGTGTCATATTCATGGAAGTTTTGCATACAGGACCTTTCACATCATAAAAATAGGTGTTATAAAGAAAATATATATAAAAATATATAATTCTATAGTAATTTATATGTGGCGAACGTAGGTACCAACTATGATGTGGAGGGCTCTGGTCGACCGTATAGTGATAAATACTTTGATTCCTGTTTTGCGGTGTTTCCGTCTAGTTGTCGGTATGTTCTTATTCTTCATATATTAGTAACTTGAGGTAAGAGGTACGGTAACATAATGTTGACGTGAGAGATTCAGAATTGAACTTCATGATCGAAGAGTCGTCACCTCGAATTGAAATTTATTGCGTCCTTCATGTAATTAATGAACTCATCTGGTCGGGCGTATTATTTGTCAACTTTACACACTGGTCTGTTGGCTGCGTCCATTTTTGTTAAAATATAGCAGTGAGAGTTTTGTCCGATCTCTTACACGAGAAGTCTTGGGTATTAAATACCAATCTTTTTTACACTAGCAGTCTCGGGTTCGAATTCGAGGAATATGAGTTTCGAAGTTTAGTGTTAAATAGGAATTAATATATGTACTCGTATGTATAGAAAATTTTTTGAGGAATCCTACATGTCTCAAAGACGTGTGAAGTATACATAACCGCACCTGGCCAACATAATAAATCCTTTTCATTTTGGAGGAGACTTTTGCACGTTATTGGGATAGTAATAGGTTGATGAAAACAACTGCTCCACTTTACTATAGGCTATTCTTTACAACTGGCTAAGGCTAGACTATTCTTCACTATGCTGCTCCATTGCGGATTAATACTTTTTTATGATATGGTGATTACAATGAATACAGCGAAGTAGCGTTTTTACGGTAACTTTGCACGATTTGGTTTTTTCGGAATGCACCAAATTCTCAAAACGTTAGCATGCACGCGATGATAATCTGATAAGTGGTACGTTGAACATAATTGCGCACTGGAAAATTAAAGTATTTTTAATTGAATACTATGGTTTGCAATAAATAGCGTATATTCGTTTTTTAGTTCTTGTACTAAAGCTGATCAAGTAGAAAAAATCTTATATTTCAAACAATTTTTACATGAGACGATCTACGGGAGTAGTAATGCATTTGTGATCGATTTACGTGAGAATTTCTTTTTTATATAAGTTTATTTAAATACGTAAATTATAGTGCGTTATAGATGTCTTCGGGTGATGATGATTTTCTATGGGTTATATTCATTTGCTACTTCGATTCTATAAAAATTATAGGATGAGTTATCAACTTATTAAAGTAATATGAAAGTGCTATAATTCTTAGTAGCTCGACTGTAGTGATATAAATAAAATAACTGGTATGATTTAAAGCTTTGGCGAATAAACACTAACTTGAGGAGTCTCAAAATCCAATGTACTTAGTGCTCGGAGGTAGCAGAGCTCCTGTGGTCGACCGCATGTTATAGATGTCCATAGGCGGCAGCGATATTTGTCAGATGGGCTGCATGCTTGTTTACTTTACCTACATATAGCATGGAGTACAATTATTTGTGATGGTTAAATTTCTGTCCATAAATACATGTAAATCAAATAAAGAATATCTTGTACATTTACAGTACAACACTAGGATTCCCTGTGTCGTGTTTGTAGTCGTTCTTGTCTCTGTCTTGAGCAGAGTTATGTTTCAGAATGGGAAAGATTAAGCCACAGATCACCATACTGGCAGTACCGATCAATAGTTTTCATAGATCATTGAGAACTTCACAAAGAACTGTGATGTTCGCAGGGTAGCTCACAATATTATCCTTCATAATAATTATTTTTAATATTTCAATTAGCTCCAGAAAATCCAAGCAGCGCAAATATGCTCCTGTTAGCAGTGATTGTGTATTTGTTCCGCTTAGCTTTGGAACCCTTGGTCCGTGGGGTCCGAGTGCCAAGTTTTTTTCAAACAGTTATCCTACGTTTGATCTTCACTAGTGGTGAGAATTGGGCTGGTTCATATTTCGAATCACTAGCATTCTTGGCACTATGCTGCTTGGGCAGGGATTTACTATAGATTGTTTGGCTTAAGGTTTTCTAATAAGCACATAACTTCGAAAAAATAGTGGCCATTGATTTGGATCTCCTAACCTCGAGTACCAGAGGCCAGAATATTAACTACTCCGTTATCTTGTTCATATTTGCACTTATCTATACATATAAACATATAGATAAGTGAAAAATGTATAATGAGTATGAATGTACAGAAACCTACGAATTTTAATTTTTCATTTGTAGGTCAGATAACCAGGGATCAAACACAGAAATTTCTGCATTTCAAATCAATTAAATTATCGCTACAGGACTTACGTTGTCATATAAACTTCAAATGGCAATTACTTGGTACAAAGTAACATTCAATAAAATAATGTGAAAAAAGTTAGTAATAAATATATTTTCTTTTAATTTTTTACTCCGTATTAATTGTCCCCTTGGATTCGTTTTAATTGTAGTAATTATAATAATAAAACTTTATTATCGGTCTTTATTATGGGCTTTGTGTTCGTGACTCGATCCTTTATACCTTTTTACAAACCTCTTTAAATTTAGCCCATAACAGGTTAAAGTCACTTTAACAAAGAAAATTCTTAATACTTACGTGGACGTACTTACTGTTTAAACCATAATTCACAGAACCACTACAGAACTAGAAATGCGATAAACCCAATAAGACACTTAAGAACATTCCACGTAAAAGTAAAATGATGTTCGGAGTAAAGGAGAAAATAGGAAAAATCTGGCCTTTGTGTTATTTATACCGAGCGAAAAACTAGAAAATGTATTTAGTGATGTCTATGCAGGAATATATGGGTATTAAAAGAGTAGAATTGAGAATATGTCATGTAAACAAGAATGAATTTATAATCATTATTATCAACCTATTCTGTAATAGTAGGCGCGGGTTTCCTCTTAGAATGAGCTGAATAGAACCCCAAATAGGACAGGAAACCTAATTGTGGTCGATTATAAATGCGTAGTTGGCTCTGATTACTGAGTTGGAATGTGTCTTAGTAGCTTTGTCTTATTACTCAAGTTAGACCAGAATGTTTGCTTTATTCTGACCTGTGTACTAAGACCTTACATCGGTGGATATTTTATTTATATTATAAAGGATAAATATGAACCACGAATACTTCTACCAACTTCTTTACATTTAGTTTTAGTTTCACTGGTTAATAATTGTCGATGAGTATTAGATTGGTATAATAAGTGTAAATTCTAAATAAACTTTCATATCTGTTCAACTTATTTTTCTTATATTCTCATATTTAAACAGAACGTTGTCAATCAAGATATGTGGGCGTCAGTATGTAGGTAATTACTATTATATGTGTATGAAGAAATATACATACATAATGTTTGTTTTATTCAAGCCATAGTGACATACTAATATCTACATTAGTAAATAATACCCCTATGCTTAATCCAAATATTTCTCAGACTATCTTTTTATACAAATAAATGATAGAAATAATGTCTGCGTTGTGTTCGAATCACGCAACTAGATAGATTTTGAGATATTTGCTTTAATTTTACCTCGTGGTCCTTATGTAAAAAACATGGTGATATCTTAATTTAATATAAATTTATTAAAGTCTTAAGTGCGATGTTTGTAGTATTACGCGTTCAGCGAGATGTGTTATTTATATAAAGGCGATTGTCTTCCTTTATCAGAATGGTTCATCTTTTGTGAGTTATTTGGGCGTGGTAACGATGAAATAAGACCGCGAATATTACTTGTGGGACACTTTAATAACAACAAGATAACTA
>DWON01000143.1:0-43422 GCA_018251015.1 Phocides pigmalion okeechobee
AACATGTTGCTTTACGGCGGGTTATGAGGGTGGCGGTGGTACCGCCCCGGGCGAGCTCTAATGGCTCTAGCACCTTTGAAATACCCGGATACATCTGCTATTAAAAATAATTAAAACAATACTCCGCTATTAAGTGCGTAACCTAAAGAAATCCTTAACAAACGAACTATCACATAAAAAAAAGATTTGGTTACATTTGACAGGCAGTGAAAATAGTTAACGCGTCACGTCACCAAACGTTAAGTAGGTATTGCCACTGATGGACACCTGGAACCAATGTCCACATAGGACGGTTTTCTTGTTTAAAATCAAGCATAAATCCATGCCCCTCAGTACTAATATGGAACGTATCGATAGAGTGAATCTGTTTTATCACACCCTTCAAACTAAAACACGGGGGTTATAGGGCAAAACAGGCGATACATATATTATTTCAGAGTGCTCGACACAAAATGTAACAAAGGGAATCTTAGATTACGGATGTAGTATCACTATATTGATATGATGCTTATTCTAAAATATTATCAATGGAACATAACAAGGCGCTAATCGGAAATGGCGGTATCGATTATTTTCCTTTTATAAATAATGTCGACAAGCGATAAGTACGTCGACAGAATTCTGAGGCCCTATCGTCAAACGTTTTTTCTAGGAAAAAATATAGGTTTGGCGTGGACTGTATAACTGCTGTATATGCGAAATATTATGTAAGCGTGAACATGGCGGAGGTCAAATAACTCCGGAAGCAAGATTAAAAAAACGAAAAGTCTCTTATTGGCAAATATATATTCAGATTCTTGATGATGATTCAAATGAAGTAATCTCTAAAGAATTTGTCGAGAGACACTACAGCATCATTGTGTGACAAGACAAATCTGACCTTCAGGTAACATTCCAAGAAAAAGATATTTACATTCAACTATACATTCAGTATGTCGTAAATAACTTCTGCTTTATGTCATTATCGTGTTACCAGTTAGTGTATTATTGCTGTATTCGTTGTTCACATTAAGAATAATTTTATTCTTGTCACACTCTATTTACTTGTGTGAAGTAATGTTACACTGTCCTTCGCCGACTAGTTGTATTACAAAGTGAATGCTTTAGAAGAGATATGTATTAAAAAAAGATGTAATACAATGACCACAATAAGTATAGCATGTTAATTTTATTAACCCTTTGACTGCGGCGCTCATATATTAGATCGGGTCAGCGTTGCTGGAGGCGGCACTAAACTCGAGCTTATTTCTCTAGACTTAATGTGCCCACAATTAACTGAAATATTGTATTCTTTAGCATCTGTGTATCATCTATGAATACACAAACGTAATGTTCGATCGCAGTCTTGTAGCGCGTACGTTAATACAGCACTTTTTCGCCCGTAATCCATACAGATTTTGACGTACAACATAGGTATGTACAAGCCGAAAGCGCGTTGCACGGTGCAATAAACAGTAGTGATGTACGCCGCAAGGAAAGTGTTCAATGATATTCGAATTGACATTTGGAACGACACGAATACGGACACGGAAAAGTTTAGAAGGTAAACATCGCATTAACAAGTGTTAGGTATTTATATTAACTACCCAAATCGATCTAACGTGTTATTATAAAATAGAGACCGAAACATAAAACAGGATTATCATTTTCTAATTTCAGCAATAATTATATTATATTTGACATCAGTTTCGATTAAGATTAAGAAACAGTTATACAGGAACTTAAAATAGATGGTATTTTTAAACACATTAAATCTTCACATACAAAAATTTTTAAACACATTAAATTAAAGATCCTAGTATAGTGAATTCAATTTTTATTTACGCGTGTAATAGAAATGAAACAACAATTATAATACTTTCGAAGCTTCACAAGTCTAAGCCCATCATTGTGGTTAACAGCCAACCCTGAACTATTTCATTCTTTCCTCAATTCACTCGCGGTTGAGAAGTACAAAAGTAGGCTTATGTATTCTTTCATTATTCTTCAGCAAAAACAATGGGTAAAATACGAAACAAGAGCCCCCATTAAAAAGTTCATCAAGATCGCAACGAAGCTTGTTAAATTTAATAGGACGAAGAAAAAAATACATAAAGAACTATACATACAAAATAATTAACAATCATTTTAAAAACTTCAAATTATGGACTATCGTAATTGTTAAGAAAATAAAATCACCTAAAATATGAAACCACAAATTTAAATATCGGTGTCTTAATGATAAAAGTTAATAAATCGTAACTTATAAAAAAACTAACAAACGATAATCAAACGAACCTTTAATTTTTTTGGTTATTAAAGGGTCTCAAAGAAAAAATATAGACCAGAGAGAATCAATAGGACGGGATCAAAGTAGTTACACAGAGTTCCTTCATCCAAACGAAACTGAAATTATTTTAGAAAGAAGCTCAAAGTAAACACATGATCAGGGATTAATAACCTCTAGCTACCTGTTCGTTTAGTTTTTATATAGGTCGTTTTTTCCGGGCGATAAAAATAAGAACATGACTCAGTAAGTAAAGGGAATATTCCGTAAGCTTACTCTTCTTCACGCACATTTTATCTACAACCATATGAATTTTTTTCTTTCTTACGAGGCAACTGATTATATTATTCTCTTGTATACTTGAAATTATTTTAAAAGTTTTAAGCATTAGTTTTTCAAGTAGCTAAATAGTTCGTGTAATTACTAATTATTTTTTTACATAATTTTGCTTGACTCAAAACTTGACTACAGTAATTTTGAGTCCTCGTTACCTATATCAAGCAGATTTCCAAGGAAAACCTTTTTACCGAAATTTTAACATGTATCAACATTTGTATAAACAAATAATATGTAACATAAAAAATATTAACATAATAAAAAAATATAAAATATTCTTAATCATTTCCACCAGCAATTGTACAAATTCTGACGAAATACATTTATGTCAGTATATTCTATATTTGAACAATAACTGGACGTGACATTAAAAGGTTATTACGGAAAAAACAACAAAAATCCAAATCTACGTATTCGATGTTCTTAGTATTGTAATTTTTAAGTGAATTGTGATTTACAAACATATTGTAATATTCATATCAACGCATGCACCACTCGATTCCAGTGACTCAGTATATATTAATTCAAAGCATGCTTACGTCAAGCTTTCGACCATTCTACGAACGGCATAGAGCAATAAGCACATTTTAAAAGTCTTTGACTTTTAAATCCCATTACATGTACGCTGAATTCATAATTAAAACCCCACGTACCTAAAGCTTCAGCTGCCGTGAATTTTAAGCTATACTTAATTTGATTACATAATCATAATTAAATCTAAAAGTTGAATTGTCCAATGCTGCCTCGTAGAAATTGTATTGGAGATCTAATTAATAAAACTGAAAGTTTCGCTTCGTTTTGACATGACTTCAATGATAGAATAAACAGCATACAGAGGTTTAAAAATATTTAACACCTTTTGCCAAAACGGCGAAACTGATATGGTCCTGCTCAAATTTATCACAAAAAATATATATATTCTAATATATCATATAACCAGAATGTTACATCCAAACGAAATTAATTCGAACAATTACAGATAACGATAATAAACACTAGAAAATAACAATATTTACCGAACCTTGGTAAATCGTAACTACTTATAATTATTCAGTAACAAATACCGCATTATAAGAAGTTTTGTTGGTCAACCACATTTAGATTAACTAAAAATGAAAGAGCTTGTAAGGAGCGTGTGCATGCCAAGCGCTTTAGTGCTAAAATCGATTATTATTTTATCAGGCACATTCCTGCATCAGTTCGATAGCGACTACAACCAGTTGCTGCATTCTTGACCTTTCTGACCCTTACCGATATTTCTCGCCTTGCGATTCAATACGCATATTTCTTTTGATAGAAAACAAAAAAATAGTGATTACTAACAAAAATAGGTGACTAAGTTTGTAATGCATTCTTATTTTGATAATAGATAATATTTCTATAATATTACCGTATAAATATTTTTAAATCAACACTTGCTTTGAACTACTTTGCTTTACCAAATTGTTTACATTTGACATATTATTAAAACATGACGCAAATTTAATTACAGTCTATTAACATTTCAAACACATCAGAACATACAGAAGTGCTGAACAAACTATAGCCGAAGCCCTGTCCGGCTAATTAAGGTTAGATAGGTATAAAACTTATATAGGGTTCCTGGGATTTTCACTACGATCTTAACGTAAATAAAGACTTCTTGCAACTGGCACTTGTCCAAAATTACCTCTCGCCTCAAAACTATAACCCCCGAGTAAAATGTTTTTGAAAGACAGAACAGAATATAAAATTAGTCAGTAATTTTATATCGTTACAATGATTTTTCCCGACACTCAATTCGAAGGCAAAATATTACTTTAAAATGAAATAAAAAGTACTTCAATGGGACAGTATTGTGAAAGGTCGCCTGGAATGCGAAACCTTTAATTTGTCTCCTTTCCGTTCACAAATGGCCAACGTACAAAAGGACATTTCAACCCGGGGCACCAACTTTACGCATTGCATTCATACATCGAACGAGGGCTAAACAGACGTAACAAGAGAAAAAAATATACGCCGGGGGAACTAATGAGACAGCTCGTATGGGAGCGGTGGCGCGTGTAGCACATGCAAAGTCGACGGCCAACGCCCCCACAAAATTAAATACCGCCATCGACATCGACCTACAATGAAATTCGAAACGCTAATAAAATAAATAAACCTACGTGCCTAAACTTTTAATTGAAGGATTTTGCTAATTGCATACTTTATATTCTACTTAAATGACGTTGAAATTTAATATGACATGGGGTCGATATAACTACATTTCTAATGTTAATAAATAAAGGGGAACTTGTAAACATCCAATGCGTAAATTTTATTTTTCATACAAAGTATAGTTTCACCCTCAATCCATCTCGCTGCTTATCACGGATCTTTTCTCAGACTAAGAAGAGACTGTCAGTCATGTAGTCAGCGGTAAATGCGGATTAATAAACTTCACACACCTTTGAAAAAATAGGAAACTCTCCGACCTATATGTACATTTCCTTGCGATATATTCCTTTATCTTTAGGTATACGCACTCACCGCAATATGTAATTTTAGTTCGACCGAGGAGGTACCACCGCCCCCTCCTAATCCGCCGAAAAACATTACTTGTGTTTCGGTTGGGGAAGTGCGGTTGTCGGCTACACTTTGAAACGAGGCGACCATCTTAGTCCTCAGGAGTAGCAACATATCTACGTTCGGGTGCAGATAGGATTTCGGTCGTGTTCGTGTTTGTACGTGGATGTCTATGGGCTGCGACTACTTAACATCAGGTGGTTTGCATGCTCATTTGCTACTCTTCTGATAAAAAAAAATGTTCGCCGACCAACCAGCCATAGATTTTATCTACTCGGTTTAGGGGGCAATAGCAAAAATCTAGTTTTTGTTATTTAACAATGGAATTAGCATAATTTATTAAACCGTTCGGGGCAACACGAAATCACTGTTATGCAAACGTTTCACAGTTACCTGCTGTGGGAACTCAATACAATGGGGATATAATTTGTGACGAATTGCAGACCCACATTTCATAAACCTATTCCGAGAAACAAACGAAATTATTTCACCAATCATTTTTTACATACAAGTTTAAGGAAGTAAAAAATTTTGAATATTTTTTATAATTACTAAGAGTGAACTGTTGCTTGATGCATCCATTTCATTGTTTTTATTTGCACAATACCAATATTTAAACAACAAATTTTATATTGTGTTATGTCCATGATAATTCGAGTTCTCCGTACAAAACTAATTTCAACGAAACTTTCACGGAAAATAAAGAACACATTATGCTTACTTCAATACTTTACTATATTAAACTACTAGACTTTACTTGGTTATTCTTCAAATCGTTTTATGTACTAGTTACCGTTTCAATTTATCATTTTATATAAGTAGTGTAATTTATTCAATAAAAATAATAAATAAGAATATGAAAATTTTGGGTCCGTCTGTCGTGGTGTTTATGTACTTGTCTTTGTGTCTATAAAATCCAGAGGCAATGTATGCAGAAAACGTCATTTTCTCGTTGTCGTTTAAGCGTTACTATTACATGATCTAGCGAGTTTTGTGAATTGTAAGCATCCTTTAATCGACGAGAAGGCAATAAATTATTTTGTGTTTGTCATTAATAAATTTTATTATCCTTGTACAATACACACATGCTAATTTTGCAATGTTTCCCTATAAGGTTCGCGTGTATATTGCAGTTATTAAGTTCCACAAAATATATTATTACTTAATTTAGCTCATCTGCGTTCGTTAGAAAAATAATAAAACGTTCGCGTTTTTATTGAAAACGAAATATCAATGACATATTTTAATATAATGTTTAACATTCAGGAAATGTACAAAGCTTTTATAGGAGCAAGTACAAATCCATATAAATCTATTAGGTACAAATTATAATTCACCATATATACATTGCTGGCTTTTATTAAAACTTAGTAGTAATAAACAACACTACCGTATAAAGCTAGATCCTACAGCAATGGAAAATTCAGGCCGTCCATGCATGGGGATGAAGATCGAATCCCTGATACGCACGTATTTATGCATTTTATTACATAACGTGTACTCACGATTAACGCTTTCTTATTATCGATATATAAGAAAATGTATAAATACCACGATGATTTTAGTTTAAAATCGTACACGAAGTTATGTGCCTATTCAATATTCATAGTCACTTGATTTCACGATGAAACACAACATCGTGAGAACACTATAGTTCTCCACAATGTTATCAAAGGTATGTGACGTGTAACAGTTTGCACTTGACTAGCGTGGTGGACTATTATCCTTTCTTAATTTCTGTCTGAGAGATCACCCGCGGTCAGCAATGAAACATTAATAGGTAGATGATGACTACCAACTATACTATTCTTGCAATAAATAAATTAAAAAATATATCCTACTTAACTGTCATTCTTAGGGAAAACTCGTTTCCAGAAATGAGAGAGTAATGGGTTTGTGACAACTACCATATGACTTCGTAATCTACTACACAAATAAATAAAATTAGAGTGTCTGTTTGTGATATTAACTTGTAATTAATTATAACAGCTTCTTACTAAATCCATATGCATACCAAAATAACATTTATTACTATTTTTATCTGTCTGTCTGTCCGGCTAATCCCTGTAACGGCTGGACCAATTTTGACGGGACTTTCACTAGTAGATAACTGATGTAATAAGGAATAGCTTAGGCTACGTTTAATTTAGAATTATATAAAATAAACGCGAACGAACTCGCGGCCACAACTAGTTGATCCTTAATACCGATAAATCATTAATACACTGTGAGCTAAGAGTTGAAATCGTTAAAATAGGACACTTAACTCTTGAACTACGTCAAAAGTACCGCGAAAATGGTTCATATTTCAAATTTGTATAGTCAGACGTGATATTTGTTTACTCTCAAGTGGTGCGATAAAGAAGCCACATGGCGATGCACATGTTACCATCGGATGGTTGCGGCGACCGTGGCAATGAATCTTGATCTTAAATTAACTAGGAAACATATTCGTTCATATCGTAAACATTTTTAACTTTATTACACAAATGGAATGTTAATTAGGAAGTCGTTATTTGGTGAACATCCCACTGTAAACCTCTAATAGGTTATAAAAATATAATGAGAAATAATTGAACATATTTCTATTCAATAATTAAAAGAAATAAAGGAAATAATTATATTATATACATATGTACGTGTCCATTGCATGATAGATGTTAGAGCTATAGTTTTCCCGGGCAAATTCCAACATCACCACCATAACCCACCGTCTAGCGCTTGGTTTCGATTAGAGATGTGTGATTACCAGCTACACTTACAAGCGACACCACAATATCAATTCTCACAAATAAACAACGCATCTACATGCGATCATAAACCGTTATTTAATTTTGAGGTTTGGTGTCGATGTCTATGAGCTGCAACAACCACTTAATATCAGGCAGGCCACTTGATGTTAAGCACGCTAGTTTGCTAGTCTTCTAATAAAAAACATGTATCCCTATTTCTCACTAACAAAAACAGACTATATAAATTCATAAGCACATATTCAATCAGATAAGACGGATTTCTGCTTTCGTCTTGTTATTGATGCGTTTCTATTTGCTAAAACGAGCAAGTGCTATAGACAAGCAAGACCTATCATTAGCGTATATTTTTAAGGGTTCAACTATTGCATACAGACAAAACTTTACCAGTACATTTACCGACAAACCGACATATATGCGAGTTCCATAGATTTAAATCATTGGCACAACACAATTAGGAGAAGAGACACATATATTTTTATTTCTGTTGTTAATTATCTATTTGAGTGTAAATGATTTTGTAATACATTCCAAAGAACTTGAGTTGCAGGTTATTGTTGCACGATGAGTCGGTAATGTGAACTAATGTGATTCAGCGAATCGAATACAACATTATCAGAAAATTTATTAACGGTTGCAATAATGGACATTTTGCTCATTTTACGTCAGAAGAGTTATAACACTAGACGTCATCGTAATGACCCACTTAAGACGATATTCCGCTGACAACACTTAAGACAATTCCGGGTTGCTGTATAACAAGACAAATAGATCAAAAGAAAATCTACAACCAGTCCGCAAACTGAAAACTATCTCGTAAAATAATCGCGACATTTTAATGAATCCAATTACCTCTCATGTACTCGTAAAAACTGTAAACCAAGTCATAAAAAAATCACACCATTCTAATGAATTCAATAAAATCTCATGTCCTCCTAAAAACTGAAACCCGTCACATCACGGCAATTTAATGTGTCCAATTACATCTAATGTTCATCAATAATTATCAACTAACTCATAAAAAGCACGTAATTTTAATTAATATATTTATACCTCAAATAACGAAATTAGTTTAATGGTCATAATTTTTATTATCTATAACACTCATGATATTTTAATCAACATTAATTCTCAAAACTGACCTTCTTTTGATGTTATGAAGGAAAATGCTCCCGTATACCGGCCCATGCACATACATATATAAACAGTTACCCTCCATTGACTCTACAATAAACATATATGTGCATACATATGCTTATTGTCATGTTTCAGAAATTGTCATGTTACACTATGGTACAGATTTAGCATACGTTAATGTCCTCCGTATGACAAGTAGTCACTAAGACTCAGCTCACATTATACGTAAAATATAAACGTTGCGAGAACCAATGCGTCTAAAAATGTCTATTACAGACATGTATTTTCATGTAAAGAGTTTTATTTATTAGTTTTATGGAAGAATATTATTTCTTGCAAGTATTTCTAGTCATATATACATTAAATGTTTGATAATAGACCTCAATGACTAAGAAACGCGAACACATTCCACGGTCTCATTTATTTCGTCATCATTCAATTCAATGACTCAATATGTTTAGTGCCATTAAACTTAATAATAGTATTGTATATTTAGGGGCGAAATTAATTTGCTAAGGTCGTCCGATAATATATTGTTTCCAAGAGAAACATTAAAAATAAATGACGTACCACCTATGGACATCCCATCGCATAGAACAGCATTCCTTTCTTTAAGGTGTTAAATATGAATAAAGAGATATGTAAATTAAAATTTGTTTGGTGTGAACATTTTTTGCGGCATAGTATTTTTTGCATAACAATTTATCAAAATAAAATTTGTGTTAAAAAGCTCAATAACTTCCAAAATCATAGTTTAATCCTAATTTAAAATATTATAAATCACTTAAATTAATATTAATATTATTAAATACTAAAAAATAATGCAATTGAGTATAAATATTGAAAGTAGCTTTATGCCGTCACTAATCGACGACTTATATTGTTTTGTTAAACGTACCTTTATTATAGTTACTTTTGACAATTAAACATTTATAACTTCAATTAAAATACGGCCTATTACAGATTACGAAATGTTTCTTTACGGACTTGCGGTTTTCTTACAACACTGCATCTTTATTACCGACGAGACGTGTAATTTACAATGAAACCGCAAAAACTCCAGTACTTACCCTACTTTGTCCTATAAGAAAGAACTGCAAAAAAATATCCATTTATTTTACTTCGCTTTGGAAGAAATTGTACACAATGACGTCATGAAAAAAGGCCAATTATGTCTTAAAGCCTTTAAACAGTTGTAATGCGCCCCAGGGGACTCCTCCTGTTACCACCCCAAAGAAAACATTTCACGTAATTCCCCTACCGTGTATTCATTGCAGACCGCATTATGCCTCTCGCATATTACCTACTAAAGTTGAAATGCCACGTAAAAACTTTTTTATGAAATTGGCAGATTTGTTATAAACCATAGGTACGAATTTTAGTATTCCACTCTTGAAATTCAACTTCAAATATAATGCTCACAGCCGCACACTCTTAAATTTTCGAAATCATACGCATTTTAAAAAAAAAATATCTCTTACTTAAACGGTGACGCAAAACATTTAAAGAAAATCGCTTGTATCGAAATCTTCTTTAACATTTCAAAGTGTTTGATGTCTACTAACCAACACTTGGCGATCTCAGTGTTAAGTATCTCTGAGAGATCTATACTTAACACTACTACAGTAATAAGATGGAGAAGACCGAATAGATCGATAGGAAACAACGATGATATCACCATTGTCAGATAATGTTATAACAATGATAGTGAGCTATGTAATGAGAACACCGAACAATGTTGCAATGATAAGATAAAACCAGAAATAGCACGAACACTTTCAATTTTACGCGACATTCCATTAGTTATTTATAAACACTCGCAAATATATTAAAACATGTAGAATAGCTGAAGTGTGTAACAAAAACCGACATAGCTTGTTCATAGTGTCAATTTACTGGTCTCAAACCCTTCATAAAAGTCGTTAAACTAAAAGTTCGCACATTCGTTACGAATAAACTCAAATACGGGCAATGTTTTACTCGAATGATGTACACAAGATGACTCAATATACCCATGTTCAATATAAGTCGCATGATGTGTCAGAACAAATAAAACCCTGTTGTATCCTTTTTAAACTTGATATGACCGGACGTATCAAATCAAAATAAGTTTATGTTGCTAAAAATTGACGATAAAGTATAACGATTTGTGCAGCAACATGTGTATGGTGTTAGCAATTTTTAGTTTGAGAATACCCAATTCCCAATGTCACCACCCATTGGAAAACTTATCTAGAAAAAAAAACTTTCTACCACTTTGTGCCATCAATACACACAAAAACGATTACAAAAGCAAAAAAACTCCTTAAACAAAAATATAAATTCATTCTTCATTGGTCTGCCTGGCCCGGAATCAAACGCGGAACACTGCGTTGCACACCGATATGTTTACCGAAGACACGTCAAATTTAAGCGTTCCGTATTTACAGCTGACTAGGTACAAATAACAACGAACTTTTTTTCCCATACAATCATCTAACTTTGTCAGAATCTATATATAAAATAACAAAGTAATTATTACAATGTTTGTTTTCTAGTTTTCAATGTTATCATTTGAAGAAGTAGTAGTAAAAAGTAGTACGTAAAACAGTATAATACACAACAATTCCTCAACAGGAAATGAGGCGTCGTAATACAAATTTGTGGATGAGACCAATGACCATCAACGATCCACACCCGCTATCCCCGAAGGTCAAGGCACCTAAGTGCTCTATTCCCGGACGATGCTATAATTGCCAGGTAGACTGAATATAACGCGTAGTATTATACTTTATAGCATTTGATGGACAAAGTTTAAGATAGAACCATGTGCCGTTGGCTCGTAGTGACATCACTACCACATCTGCATCTACTTAAATCACTAGCAGTTAAAATCAGTCACTGACATCCATGCACTTGTACCCAACACTCTGCAGAACAAGAGTACACAACTATGATGGGATCACAGAGACATTGCTACTGATTGCGATCACAGGGGTACTGCTAGGAGAGCTAAGACGGAACTTCTCGAGAAAATGTATCTGCCTTACCGCGTTACTTAATTAGAAAAGTATCGGTCAATATTAGTATTATTACCATAATACTACACTATAACAATCTACTGCTGATTATCTTAATTACCATCAGATGGTCTATATAAAATGGTTAAAACTCCCGACAGTGAGAGATGAAAACAAAAGAATATTTACCATCTGTAACATAATACATCCACAATGAAGGGCATCGGAATCGTACGACAGGTCATTTGGAAATAACTAGGGAT
Source organism: Phocides pigmalion okeechobee (assembly GCA_018251015.1). Taxonomy (NCBI): domain Eukaryota; kingdom Metazoa; phylum Arthropoda; class Insecta; order Lepidoptera; family Hesperiidae; genus Phocides; species Phocides pigmalion. Next base: position 12,299 of record DWON01000143.1, read on the forward strand.
CTTAGCATCTAGTCTTACGAGATGAACTTATGCAGTCGACGACCGCTTGTTCTACCCGCTACCCTGGCAAGGTCAAGGCACCCCCGTCATGACGCGAGCTATTCCGAGACCGCACGCACAATTCTATTCTATTTATGTAATGATTAAAAGCTAAGATGAAACCAACGAACAAATATAATTTACATTTAACATGAGAGTGAAATCTCGACAAGCTTAATGATGTAAGTATTACAAGGACCGGTTTCATCCTTTTACCACTATTTTACTATATCTGAAACTCTAGGCTAGGCTGCTATCCGAATGACTGTCTACTCAATCAAACTGATTCAATGAGCCTTAACACGATTCGTCTACCGAGTTGTCAAGAGGTTGCTACTGTGTAGACGGTCCTGGTTACATCATCACGACAAAGTTACCAAATTGTATCCATCATCTAGAAATCTTAAAGTAGGCATAACAATCTAAAATATTCCTCAATATTGTATATTTTTCAACTTAAAATAATTCTTAAATGAAGCGTGTGATTCAAGTGTAATTCAGAGATTAGCGTTTAGAAACAAATCAAACTTTTCAACTCATTTGTAAGAATACATTTGTTATTCCCAAGCGTATAAACTTCAGGATATACACTCTTATTCAAAAGATGTGATAACAATGACATTGTACGAAGTTATTACACCAAGCTGGCTAGTGTAATAACTAGGAATGGGAACACTTGACATACTCCTGTGATATGATAACATCGTCATGAGCGCGTGGTCACGCAATAACTAATACTGCTAATTGGTTACAGTAGCGTTAACTGGAGTAAGGTCAAGTATACACGGTAGCTTAAATTTGAGCATGATGCGGATTGCGGGGTTTTGCTATGGCATTGCGCTGTAGTCCGTCGAACACTTTCCCTGCGGGTACAACACTGCTGTGTGATTCTGAGAGTGACGCGCTTGCGGCTCCTACACGCCTGTATTAGCGAAAAATTTGTATGGATGACGGACGAACAAAAGTGCTGTGTTTCCGTTGGAGCTACAAGACTGCGAAAGGAAACAAACGTCTGTGTATTTGTGAATGTTTTACGGATGCTAAAAAACACAATAATTGTGTGAATTGTCAGCATATCTTCAGTCTAGAGAAAAGAGCTCCAGTTAGGTCCGCCTCCCGCAATCCTGACTCGATCTAATACATGCGCGCCGCAGTCAAAGTATTAACTACGGCCAGTCAAATGTACTGATTGAAATGTATGCCGATAGCCCAAAATTTTGGCAAAGTTCAGAATGCGGGAAATCTACATTGTTACAAGCGTCGGCGAGAATTTTTCCTGTGCCAATCGCAATGCGGATAACATTGGCATTGTATTATTACAACAAGGCCGTTATACTGTTATTAAAAAACTAAATGTCGTATTGCGTAAAAATTATCTACATAAATAATATATGCACAAACAGTAATATCTTAATTAAGAATAAATTTAAATTTAATGATAGAAAACAAGAGAGTAGCAAATGTGGAAACCGCTGAACCTAAATTCTTAAGAATTTGATATGGAGTGCCCTAAAATGCTTTTTAAATTTAAAAAATTCTAACATACCAACGTAATGGCCCGTTCAAAAGCCCTTTTATTTCAAGAAATCTGTGACGCGAAGTGATTCTCTATAAAACATGACAAATGACTCGTTAGTTTATTGTCAAGTCAAAGTGAACATATCTTGTATTAAAAAAGACATAAGCGAGCGGAGTGTGTTACGATGTAAATTTGAGGTAATTTTAAATTCGAAAAAAAACCAAAGGACAATTTCATAGAAGATTAATTAATTTCAAAGATGTATTCTAAAAGACAATAAAAATAACCGACCCCAATAGTTTCAAATAAGTGTTCAACGTATTCACAGCTTTTAATTATTCGAATTATAATATGTACAACTATTTAGTGTATATATTCTTTTTAATTTAATGCATAATTGATACAAATAGATACTAACAGATCTCCACAGTATACAAATAGTTTATTGTTGTTTTTTTTTAATAAACAGAACAAGCAGGCTTGTTCAAGCTTGTTTCACATTGCTCCAGATAATATTACCTGAAATATGAGGCTGAATACAGCACTATGTACATTTTTCATGCAAATTCAAAATAAGCGGGACAAAGAGCTATGACGAGTAGCATCATGCACGGACAGTCACTAGACGAGCACGTTTCATGGATAATAAACCTATGCAAATATAAATACAAACAAATGGACGTTTGTAATTTACGAATACTTACCGTTTCCTAAGCCCACACATATATATGAACGGTAACAAAACAAATCTGGGATGTTTCGTAACAGAATAACACAAGTTTTAGTTGTAAAACGAATTGAAATTGTAAATAATTAAAAACCACGCTAGAGGGATCACGCATTTTGGAAATTATAAAATTAAATTTATTCACAATTATTAAATTTATTGGCAACTCCAAAATAAACAACCATAATCTACATATATGTAGCCTTTCTACGTTGAATCCTAGACAATGCAATAACACAAACACACAGAACAGACAAGTAAATTCAACATTTAGATATGTTCCTGACGAGCAAATTCTGACTTTCAACATTTTCTCTTGTGAATATCAAACTAAATCGTACAATAAAAACACAATCTCTTTTCGTGTACACGTCTGAAATCGTGAAACAAATAATTATGAAATCCATCGTTGAAAACGTTATAAGCTATCAAAAACATTACATAATGGCTCTGCAATGTATACAATAGTGCTGCACCACGTAAACCGTGCCGAATGAGTGAAATATAACCCGCACCCATTTGCACTTGAAAGCTATTATTGTCTTACACATATTATTAGCGCATGTCGACAAAGATTATTTATAAAGTGATCGTGTCACAGGCTTCGGCTAAATAATACGAGGCTTTAAGTAATGACATTACTAATCCAGGTCAACAGGGCATGCATACGAGAAAGTTAACTTTAAACCTTTTATGCCAAGTTAAGTAGAACTTCATAGAATAGTTTGTCTTTATCAACTTCGGTGGTGGGTTTAATATTAAAATGAAATTTAAAATTATAAGATAGATAAATGTTTTTATAATACCAAAGCATAAAAAGAGAGTTTATATATGTTTGTGTGTTATTTTGAACATCAAATAATAAATAGCATTCAACAATCATGGGAACTTTAGCAGAAAAATGAACAACTTTTATTGTCTTAATAACCGCATATTACAAAAGATATTTTGGTTTAATGCCTACTTTTAAAAACATTCACAGAAATACACACGACGAAAGCCGCGATTACATGTACTTTAATAAATTATACTTTCCTTAGCAATATTTTAAGCTAATCAGATTTTAATTTTGCGAATACGCGCTCTGAAACTCAAATCAAATATTAAAAAATAGAATTCCATCATTTCTTCTCAATAAATGAAAAGCCATTTATAGGTCTCAATAAATTATATATCCTTACTGTGACTATTATCGTTTTTTTTTTATTGCGAAAGAGTAAGAAACGGGTATGCAGACCAGACTGATGTTAAGTGGTCACTGCAGCCCATGGACAACCACGTCCAATCTCAAACAGAACAGAAGTTCTATTTAAGGATGGACGCGGATGCGTTCCTACTCTTGAGGAATAAGATGGTCGTCTCCAACTTTGCTACTCTTCTCATATAAAAAATGATTTTTATGTAAAAATCTTCTTGATGAACATTATATCTGAATAAAAAACTCGTGTTGCCTATTCTTTGCTACAAAAAAGTTATACACGTTAGCTTTATGATAATCAACATATACATAGATATATTCATATTCCTTTTGAATTACAATACGAACATATTAATTACGTCCTATATTTGGCATGTACTACATACAAGTTCTTACTACTTCTGAATACAAACTACTATCTTTTAAATACATCGTATTTCAGAACCGTCTTACTGTACTGTAACTTCTGTAAAGTAATGTCAAAAACACGAATAAATGTCTATTGAAATGCTATGCCTTGCTATAAGGGAAAAGAAGATCCCAACTGCATGATAATGTCAAAAAATAGTTATTTTCAATTATTAAGCAAAAAATAAATTTAAGTGTGTATAAAAGCCTGCAGTAATTATGGTCCCCATGCTCGAGGAGAGATCGTAGTTATAGTCATTGTATGCGAATTGTTCATGTGTAAGTAGTTTACTTATTATTCAAACCGAATACCTGGTAAATAGTTTAGTTTGAAAACGAATGTGTGAGTCACGCGGTGACCGCAATCGAGGCTTATATGCAGCGACATACCAAAGTCGCGAATAACAATTGCTTTATTTTTCAATTAAACTTCAAAAACACCCGTACAAACCTTCCCCGTGAATGCTACTATGACATGACGGTAAGATCTTGATTTAAATCTTCGATATACGTAATCGTGTTAAGATAACATTATCTACTATTCCATACGTAGACGTAAATATTAAACGGTGTTTACAACCCAATTTACTACAGCACTAAATTTGGATATCTTTTTGCAGCATTATGTAGTAGGAATTGGGACCATATATTTGCGACAACTTCTATCTGACTTCGTGATCTCACTACATTATTATATAAACGTCCATAAGAAAAATCGATTTCTCACTTTTCGTCATGTTGTGCTAATAATGTCAGAGCAAAACAACCAATTCACACGATAAGATTACAGATATACGTCATAAGATTAGATATACGGATAGACGGACACGAAATCATAAGGGTTGCTTTCTTCGTCATTTCTATAAAACCCCTACTTAGCTACATAGAATAATTTATTTTTTGGAAAGAGAAGCAAACGAGCTATAGCCAATTATCGACTACTCATATGCAACCTCAAACAGGATTGAAGCTCCATCTTAAGTAGTATGTGGAAGTGTTCCTACTTTAGAGGACTAAGAACCTCGCTCCTACATGTAATCGGCAACAGTCCACTCTAACCAAACCACGAGATTTGCTTCATGGTGAATTACGAGGGCAGCTGTAGTACCCCGGGCAATGTAAAATATATTTTAGTATGTACCGGGTACACAAGATTAACGATTTTTGAGTTTTGATTGCCGATATTTCGAAACAATTGCACGGTTCGTGGTCACGGCGAAACTGGAGTAAACATACACGTGCATACAGGGCGGAATTTATACATAGTAAACTGTACAAATATATAAATTCCGCTATAATATTAGTTTAAAATAAAATGTAAAATATATTTATACCACTTTCAAGCAGAAAGGAGAGGCCGATAGTTGAAAATAATATTTCCAAGTAATATGTGCTTTTATATAAAAGTGCTGCACTGTTTATTGTTTTAAACATAGCATGTGCGTAATTAGGGCGCGCAAACATTCTTTTAGGCAAACAACCATCGCATGGACGACGGCGGGGACACGCCATTTATCTGGGTTATTATTATAAATATAAAATATAGTATTTTGTACATTCCAAATTAAATTATATTGACGAAAAGAAAGTCGCGAAATAAAGTGTTTGTTTATATTTTTTATATATTTCACAATACACGGACTATATCTGGTACTGCTATGTTATTTTAGTAAGATTTTTACGTCAGTGAATCTAGAACTCTAAAAAATCAAATAAATCTTTATAAAAAGTTATTAATTAAATTAAATGCGCATACATGTATTTTTAACACAAATGGTCATTCATCTATATCTCACGAGACTTCAGCAACAAAAACAATAACAAAAGATTTATTTATTATGCCAGTAATGACAGTAACAATTTTGAAATAGTATTGCACGTCTTTTACTTGTCAATTATGTTAAATTGAAGTCATTAAAATACACAGGTACCTAATTCAACATTAAAATTATGATAGATGCCCGTGACAATAATAGCGATTTGCATACAAATGCGAGGTGGAGCCTGAGAGCTCATCTACATATAAATAAAGCCCTGACGCACTCAAGTTCAACATTGAACCAAAAACGGATTGCCCTTGAAAAGTCCAAAATTAGCTGATTTTTTTCGAGATTTATACTAGTTTGTAAAAATGCGAGCAAATTCGAGTGTAATGTACTTTTTAAACCCGTAAAGATTCTAAACTGTTTCAATTTAAGTATTTTCGTACATTTACACAAACTTTTAAAGTTCCAAATATTTATTTCGATGTTTAATTTTTAACATGGTTTTCTACATATTAAGTAAAAGTCTATAAATTACCTTACAGATAGGTAATAAAAAATCATAATTAGATAACTATAGGCGTAACGCATTTACTGCACGAGATAACCCTATAAACGTTCATTCTGTGAATCATAATGTGAGTACATAGGTAAAATCAGTGGGTTGGGTTTTCACAACCAGTGTATCCGGACGATAAATAACAAATCGAGCGTGGCCATTATAAAGTGATAAGCGTGTAGAATAGAAGCGTGAGAATACATATTTGAAAATACTACCTATAAACATAAATTCGAATGTTACATTTCCAAAACATACATTTAGAAGTTATCAAAACTCAAAGAACAAGATTTACACAGGCACAAACAATGCAAACAAATCAACCCACCCGCAAAAATAAATGGTGCCTAAATAAATATGCCATGCTTGTACAGTGAAAAGATATAAGTACATAAACGTAGACGTATAGATTAACAGACGGCGGTAATAACATTAGGAGAGAATCACTGAATCTTGTGTAGTCATCGTTTCGCACGCAGACTCAAAAAGCGTGATCGATCCAGCGCATTTGGATATGCGCCAAAAGTAGTTTCCAGCAGAGCGTGCCCAGCGGTAAACCAACTTTCGGTGACATTTATAAAGGTTGTTGACTATATGTATACAGACCAGTCTAGTAACGGTGGTAAGGTCCCAGGCGGACCTCGTCTTGCCACGCGTTTGCGTGCCATCTTTGCGCCTGCCCAGTGAACCGTAACCCGCTGGGACTCCGTTTTCTTCGCGTTTACGACGCCCGCCGCGTCTCAACGACGAAAACCAATTGGAAACGGACCCTCGACGCTCCTCTTCGGCGGGCCCAGGCCCGTTCTTAATAAACATTACTCCACAAGCGCTAACGCACTGCGCACATTACACTCACACAGCGGCTCGGATCCGCACGAACACCGATATTAGTGAAGCTCAAATCACAAATACCTACAAGCCCAAAACACACATTAAAATAAAAAAAACGGCCAGATAACAAAGCAAAATAAAATAAGTGGAAAACTGCATGACTAAACGTCGGCGATAAGATTCGACGGCACCTACGTTACGTTATTGCCAAAATATGGGAGGTGAATGCTAAAGTACGACATGAATTTTGTTTTGCTGTGTACAAAAGCGGCATCGTTGATAGTGGACACACCTGATCATAGTCGTCATCATAGGTGCGAGCGGCGCGGGCGCATCGCATCAGCACTGGCCACCAAAGCGCGCCGCACAGCAGGCGAACATGCAAACACATCGCGCGCCATACACTTCCCGCTAAGGAACGCACTCGACTGAAGAGAGGCGCGAGCGCCACCGGAGGTTGGCACCGTGACAACTATACGTATTTTAGTTTCCTTATCTTTTTACGCGTCTGCCTTTACGACAAAGAACCGATTTGCTACGTTATTGTTTATCGTCTTAAACATTTTTAATAATTGAGCGTATGAATACGGTTACACAACAAATAAGTAGATTATTTTAATCTATTAAGTCATGTGAACGATAAATACCTAAATCGCAATGTTGATGATGACAAGAATGAAGATTCTAAAGTGACACATAATATATAAACATTGTTGGGGCCCAGTATTATTGTTTGAGCTGTTGCAATCTGACAGTTGTTATCAAAGCTGGCAACGGCAGCGCGGAAGTGGCCAAAGGAAACACGATAAAAACGATGAATCGTGACCATTGTCCAGTTTCACGGAATACCACAGTTGTTTTCAAACTAACATTGCAACGAGATCCTGCTATCTAATAATTGTCCTTTAATACTAGATGTAGATAATTCGTATTAAGTGATTTACACAATTGATTTCTCAAACTTTTCAGTAATTCATTAGCATTGAACTATGAACATTCATACCTATGAACCTGGACTAAACGATTTAAAAGTACGGTTTCAATACCTGCAGATGAGCCGAATGTTTGTTTATTACGCAGTATTTTTATTGCATGATATAATTAGTAAACAAGCATGCAGGCTATGTTGAGAAGTCACTACAGCACATGGACGTTTATAGCCAATTATGGAGTGGGATATAAATTGGAGTTGGTTTTGTAATTATATAGATGTGTTGTAACTTATATGGATAAATTAGAGGTAAACTGAAGTTAATCATGAGGACGAAAATGTTAAAGCATCGCAAAACTTACTACATCCTTCAAATTGGAACTTAGAAGGTCTATATTGCTGCTATAGAGGAAAAAGAGATGTGGCGATGGTGATGCTACAAACCATTTATTAAAAACTCCACCATGTCTACAGTTGCTACATAGATACACTTATAAAAAAAGTCAACCATTTAACTCCTCAGAAGTAGTAACGCATCAATGTGCGACCTCAGATTGCACACAAATCCTATTTGAGATCGAATGTGGATTTCCATGGACTGCAGTACTATTCTGGCATAAAATAAATAAATATGTAATTACGTACTCGTAACCAACCAAACAACTCCGTACGAGCGCCAAGTCATTTTATTCTAATTAATGGAATAAACGATTATGTGAACCATGTGATATTAAGCAGTCCCTGAATACCATAATAAAGAGAACGGCAGTTTTATTCCAAGTGACACTACATATATTATATTCAAAGCCGGATACTACACAGAACTTCATTGAAATACCCCCTACCATGAGAGGTGATTGCGTTCTTACTTCACATTATAAATATATAAATACAAATTTTGAACGACTATTTTACCTATCTAGACACGGAACTTCAAAAATTCTTTCTTAGAGGTCATTTACGCTACATAAAGACCCTATTTACAAAAAATCAGGATTCGTTGATCACTAAGACTGTCAGTCACCTTACTGTTTAAAAAGATTTAAAATTTAAAGAAAGCAATGAAATACTTAGTTAATTATAATAGACAGAGTAGAGCGGTAACACTGGAATTTAATAAAGGCAAACTATACCTAGTGCAAGAAACTAGGCTATCTATGCCTTGTCTGCTAACAATGATGCCTTGTCTGCTTCCACACAAAGTCACTTGGACAAGTACTCTATAGGGCTAAATTTAAACCAAGTGAAACTCGGTATACTGCACTCGATCCATCTCTAATTGGAAGTATATGATTATATGCCAATAATGACCTTGCTTGACAGTGGCGCCAAGAAAGTTGCTGATAGCAGGATCTAGTTACAAACCATTTAATATGAATTATTATTGTTCTCATTAAAATATATTTACTCAACAAGGTAAGTTATCTATATGTACATGTTAGACCTACAATTATACGCATTGCCGAAATTATGCCGGCTTTTTTAATTAATTTAATTTTCTAGCTACAAAAAAGGCGAAATTTATTCTAAATATTGCGAATATTTCATACATCCACATTCACAATGTATTTGTACACATTTTATACACAATAAAATTAGCTACGACGCAAATAGCTAGTAACCAGAACTGGTTATTAGGAATTTTCTTAGTTATCAAGGATATAGATAACTATAGTCACAATGTCAACACAATAATGGACGAAGTACGTAGAGACAATGAATCATGTCGCTGTAATTAGGTAATGATCCCCATTATTATAGAGATGACATTGTCTTCGTTATACAAAATCTTATGGAATTTTAACTTAAATATATCCTTAACTTTTATATTTGCAAGTTTAAATTACACATTATTAATATTACATACATGTAATACCTATATTTTTATTGTTTTATGTTTTAGCCATAACAAATAATAACCGGTTTTTTTCTCCGCGACAAATTCCATTCATAACATTCAATTACCGCCTTTAAACTTTATTGAATAATAATAAAATAAATATTCAACTAATAGAAGTAATTAATAAGTTATCATTAAATAATTCCGACGACCGACGGACAGTCATAGCAATTTCCACTTATCTGTCTTATCACTTGAAAACTTACAACTGATTAATCACACTTTTTGCAACTACGACGTTTTTAATGAATTAAACTTCTTTGTAAATTGCAATAACTTCACAGTCCACACAAAGTTTGCTATTACTGCTCACAGACGACTTCCGATACAGGGATATAAAGATTGAAAATAACGTGTTTGCGCACACTGCGCCACCGTCCCGTCTCTACGGCCCGACGACCCGCCAGTAACTGAGAACCGCGTTGATACTAGCTCTACTCCTCTACCACACTACTCTACATGGCTCTCTCTCGACTGTAGTAAACTGTGCATTGAGGGCTTACGTCACGTTGGACCGTACAATGTTTTGAATGAAAGGACGAGGGATATTACAAACTCTCCCACTATCCCTAAATGCATTCATAATTAAGACGCCCGCATAAAGATCGCAGTCGGATGATTGAACGTGGATATCGTATGTGAATGAATCAAAGCAAAATAAAACATTGTAAAATTCATAAACTTATGGAATACGAAAATATATGTTACTGCCATGTCGATAGATTATCGAACATTTTAAATTATGTTTTTTTTTTCTGATCTTACGAAAGTTACTCAAAAACCAAATAATGATGTTATTTATAAAATTATGAAATTGTATCTTACTTTATAATAATAGGAGCCTTAAAATCAAAACTGTTTGTATATATTTTGTTGTCTTATGAAATAAAAGAAATGAGTGATAAAAACCAAAATATTATTTTAATTAGCTAAAATAAATAAATTATCTATTGGCAAATTATAATAATAATTTTGGAATAAAATAATATTCTGGTATATTTAATTATTGGATCGAAATTAATAATGATAATATCATAATTGACATATAAATTATGAAACATTATTAATTTTATAAAATTGGAAATCCTGTTTATCTACAAACAAATTTTATTGAATATGAGAAAAATGAGCACATGATAAAATCACAATTGCTACATGTGTACCAATTTCATGAATATTATAAAATCAAACTATTTTGACATTTGAATTTAATAAAATGTAGAGAAAACTGATAGGTAGGTAGGTAAATTTTGTTTCAAAATAATATGATTTTATGCATTCATAAAAATTGGAAGTTGAAAGTGAATTCCTGTGTAACAGCTACTGAGACATACAGTAAAAACTATATGTAAATGTCAAAATATCTAGACGCTTGTAACTTTAAAATTTGGTAGAATCTATGTAGTACTACAAAGGAAATTCCAATATTGCATAATATGTAATTGTGAAGCGATTCTCATATTTCTGTAGAAAGATTATTTGTTCACTAACTTATAAAGTGAACACCTTATTCTTTAGGCCTATCATTGCACCTGTAAACAATTGAAAAGAATCTTTTTTCCATTCCGAAAAAAAAAATCTAATAAAAGCACTTTTCAAACCATTTATTCAAGAATACTCTGAGAGCTCAGCAGCCTTTGGAGAAATTATAGTAATGTTCAAGCTCTTTCACATATATAAGTGAAATAATATCCATAATATATTTGATAATGTGGATTATTTTTGTATTAGGTATTGAACTAAGTCCACAAGCATTAGGGAAAAAGGTTAATGTAAATTTAGAATATTCATTTTGCATTGTCACATAAAACTCGGTAATTACTGTTTATAGCTTTTATGTTACTAAATAGTGATAACTTTTTAATATTGAAGTTCTCAACAGACAAAAAGAAAACATGCAAGACTCATAAATTATAGATATTTTATATTTTTATATGTTTCATTGCCAATATTCTTAGCTACTTTTCACTATATATACTTAGCCCTATGGAAATTATCAGCTGGTTTCCAAGACGATTTCATTAATGTAGTGGAGATAATAGTTATTGTATTGATTTAATACTGTAACCTGATGCTAAATACTCTAGTCTGTATAATAGGAATATCCTTAACCCATTCACAGACACAGTAGGCTATACCCGACAAATGATTTTGGACGTTCAAACGCCAATGTCGGGTAATGCCAACACAAACGTTATGCAAAAATAAAACTATTAATGCAATATTTGCTGTATTTTTGTCAACCAATGTTTATTTAGTAAATTGGTTACACTTTCCCCAATTGTCATTTATATGATATCGATAAATGTCTTTTGCAACATTATGCAAAATTATGCCTAAAGGCACAGGCGCTGGGTGCATGCAAAGTTAATTAAAGCTTGACGGTGAAAGGGTTAACGCCTTATAGCAGATATACTGATATATTATAATGCACATTTATTTAACCTGCATGTACAGAGATGTATAGGTAGCTACCGTAACTTGACGAGTGTCTAATAATGAAGCAAAAGAGTAGTAAAACAATCAATAACTCAATTACACAGTTACTTTCCAGACCAGTCACGGACCCTAAATTTCGTTCCTAATTAAAATTGCATTATACAATTCAAAATAACTAATAACATATGCATAAATAAGAAATACAATTTCTGGGTTACTTGCACATTATTAATGTGAGTTATAATGTAATAAACCATACTTAATTTATCGTCTATCAAACTTTATATACAAAGACAAACAAGTATCTAATTATAGATAAGTAGTAGCATACATGGCTTTCAATTTACAGTTAGAAGGATGAAGCATCATCATGATTATCATTCAGAGAATATCAAGGCAAACAATTACTTTATATTAAACGAACTACTAACCTGGATTTCCAACAGTAATTCAGTTTTCCGACGTCTTATATCAATTAAAGTTTTTTGTTGTTCCGGTGTCAGCTCTGAAATGACAAGAAATGGATGCAGTAACCATATAAATATAGAGTAATGAACCTAGCCATTTAGGTCGAACAAGAATGTAATGTAATTCTATATTTGAAGTAAAAATTGAAGAATTACCGGTGTGTGTAAAAGGATCCGCATGATTCGTAGCAGCGTTACTTCCTCCGAGAGACAAATTTTCAAATTCACTTATCATTTCTTAATAATTAAATATAAACAATAAACAAAAGTTTACATCGTTATATCTGACTGACGGCCATATTTATTTACTACCTCATCACTAGTGTAGCCAACCTATAAAAATTGCGTTCGTTTTAAAATAAATATACGTTTATATAACAAGAATACATACAATAATTAAATACATTAAATTTATTTGAAATTATTTATTACTGATTTATTATAAAACCAAAAAATATTAGGTAATATTTTTACTATTCAACCCCAATAACATTATTTAAAAAATGTGGTAAGGTTCCATGGGTATCTAATTTAATGGATATTAGTAAACGCCCAATTTCAAATATAGTACCACCAACCAATCAAGCACATAAAAGCTATCATTTTAATACAAAAAGCATTTTCAATTGTTTGTCCTTTTATTCTAATCTATAATTTTTAATTTTAATACTATTGAAACTTTAAGATTATTTAAGACAACGATTAAAATTAAGAAACACAAACCATTCATTGTAATTTTTAACAAAAAATCTAAATATGTATATGTAGTGTTATATAAGAACATAATATAACACTGCAATATAATATAAACTGTTTAAACAGAATGTTAGTGGATCTCGCATTCATCCTTTATACCATAAGTGTAGCCTTAGCCTAAGTGGAGTTTGTGTACCTTTACTTATTTTATGTCTAACTATCATTTAATTGATATTAGTAACTTTTATACAAATGCATAAAATATTTGCGGTGTATTCGAAATTAAATTATCTTTACACAATAATTGTTTGTAAAACCATAAAATCAACAGTGAGCAAGAGCCTTTAGAATAAAATCACGACTATAAATCAAATATAGCTACAGTGTTTGTAGAGATGGCCACTTATCAAAATATTCGATTAACTATATGATGTCGACTCTATTTCAATCGATTTATATGTTTTATTTGTGAAATATAGAATTTTAATTTATGAGTCGCTAGAGTCTTCAGCATATTTGCATAAAACTAGGAAATATTGTTTTACAATATTTAGCAATAGTCTGGTAAGGATTCATACGCGAGATGTTTTTAAACAGAAAAATTAGGTGTTTAACACCACGCAACGAATCTAACAAAGCGAATGCTATACAAAATACTCTATCCGAATAAACGTAAAAAGTTAATTTTTGAACAAAAACACTTACAGATAAAGTATATAAATTTTCAATAAATTGCTTCTGTTTCCGTGCTAACTCTTGTATTTTGCATTTGTTCTGTTTTGCGTCAAATACACAAAATTTATTATGATGCTGTTCTATCATTTATTTTAATTCATTTTATTATCTCGTATCATGTTTACTTCCCAGAAATATGAGCAAAAATAATAATAACAAATATCGGAATATCGATATCTCAATGTCATACCATCGATAATTTAAATATCGATTAGTGTTCTCTGATTCCATCCCTCTCACTCACCCTCCCAAGGTCTTCACTTCATGGGCTGGGTTTGGCAGGCAGACCAACCAAACGCGACGGATTGCCTGTTTGACTTCGCGCAACGCAAGTAGGTAATTTGTTGTGCGAGCCTGCGAGGTGAGATTCAACCTCTCATCTCATGTCGTGTTTAGCTAGTGGTTATCTTTTTAATAGCATAGGGTAGGATGCCTATTAGCGCGTCTTTTTTATCAACTAATTTTATATCATGTTTATTTGACTTGAATTAATAAGTATCAATTTTGTAAACGTCTTTTATGTTGTGAAATAAGTGTATTTCGTTTTAGATCTGTAACAGATCACAGGAAGGCGAATTTATATTAGCTGGTGCTAAATTTACAAGCAAAATAATGAATGACAATGGATGCATACATTTAAGTAATTTTAAGGCTGCGAAGGGAGCGCATCCTTTTAAGATCGTACATGCATTTTTTGTGTCCTGTACCACGTTCGAAGCAAGGAGATATAAGGTAAGAGTTGAATGAGAGAACTTGTCTATTGAGGTTTGATTAAAGTAAATGTTAAAATCACGTTACTTGTGTTACAAAACTTGCGTTAGCACTGATATTGTAAAGCATTTCTTTGTTTTGTCAGCTGTAAACACAATAATCAGCTGATTTCCAAACTTGAACCTATCAGCTGATTGTAAATGTTTTCAGTGATACCTTTGTGTAATATTTGTTATTTGTATTTTTTGTTTCTTTTCCATAATTAGTACTTACTATGGCACAGAAAAATAAATATTTTAGAAATATTATTTTGAGTTTATATAAATTATGCACAAAACATTACTTACTTGTTAATAAACTTACTAATGTTACTTATGTTACTTACATATCTCATCTCAAATATATTTAAAAAATGATCAATAGGATTTATTGCAAGATAATTATTGTGTAATTACATTTATTTTATTAAAAAAAAAATGGTTCAACTAGAGGCGTAAAGTTTTATAAACCATTTTAACAGTAACATAAAACTTTTTTTTTATAACATTGAAGTGGCAAATAAGCTTGCATGGTAAGTGGTCGCTGCTGCCTACGCACACCACTATAAAACTCAATATAGAAGAAAAGTCCTTTAAGTCAATCGCAGATCCGTTGTTACATCTGAGGACTGAGTTAGTTTCCTCATAGGTAAGTGAACCAGTGACCAGAGCCTTAAAGATGATAAAGATGTGCTTTATTTTAAAAGTGATTAAATGTAAACAGAAAAAATCATTGTGTCAATATGTGTATATTACTATATATTTTATAATGTAAAACCAGGAAATGCTTGCATCAAAAGCTAGGTAATAGATATAAACATGTATTAAACCAATGGTAAGTAATTACAGTTACATGTATAAATCTGTGATCAAGTACAAAGAATATAAAATTTATACCTGCGGGCATTCACATTGTATTTACCCCCTGATGACCAAGTTAAAATAGCAAGTATTCTTCCCTTATGCCCCTTTCAAACTAGTAGACCACATCATACTGCTCTTATAACAAAGAAATAAATATCTAGTAGTTCTCCCAGAGTAGAAGAATGAAGGTTACTTTCACCTAGTAACAATGACCTAATAAGACAGTAACCACTAGCATATAATAAATATTTGCCAAAATAAGTGCAATACTACTAAAATTGTATTAAAGCATTCATAAATGACGAGTTTGGAGGCATATTTAGTACTATGCATATAAAATTTGATTAAGAGTAATAAGTAGTGGAAAGGTGAGAAATATATAAAAAAGTGACAATGTTTTGCTTTTATATATATAGATAGCGGTATCAAAACATATTTAACATCATCACAATATATCTATGAGGAAATAAATACTTGCTACAATTAATGATTACATTGAATATTAAGCGATATATAACCTCTCAAAGAATTATATATGCTTTTTAATTCCAACTAGGATAATTTTCAACTAGTTGTCAAGAATTGCACTTGTTTTCGAATCTGAAATTGAAATTTGAAAGAATTTTTTGCTTGTAGGCAACAACATGCATGTGTTTCACATGTGGGAAAACAACAGCACGCATACACTCCTGTTTGCATTGTATCTACTTTGCATGCTACAATGGACACATTCAGGAACACAGCAAGAGTAGGAAACACTTCCTCTATGTGGATATTTGCTATGGTAATCTTTTCTGTGGGCAGTGCCAAGATTATATCTACGATCGGGAGTTCACTGAAATTGCTGCCAGTTACCGTTTAAAACATGCCAAGTAAGTAGGTGTTTATAATTTCGTTACTTGTACCTATTCCAGATCTGATTTACTATTTTCAACATCTCATTGATAGAGCGTGTGGTATGTCTTGATATTTGTATAGTTTAGAATAATATTCTTCGTCTTATGTAATACAAAAAGTTCAGATTTTTTTGTTAATGATAATATCTTCCTGATAACTTTTTGGTATTTAGGTAACATTTCAGGATCATGTAGTGAAATAGTTAACTTATTTTGTCATTGTTTGTCTGTTCACACCCATTTTACTCCAAATCTGTTAACATTACACACTATTATGTAACAGTATGATGATATAGTACATATCAGTAATGCAGAATATAAAAAAAGAAAACAAGGTTATTGCTTGCCTTCTAAAATCATATAAAATATATACCATATGTTCTTTAAATTATGGCGTGAAAAATATAGCAAACTGTGGAAATGTAATTTGTACACTAACAACAAAAAATAATTTAAATAACATATGTGTCATATGCATTTTAAGATATAGAATATTTTCGATAAGTGCCTAACCTTTCACTGTACGTGATTCAGTTTCTTAGCGTTAACAGTGCATGTTGTTATTAAAACTCACTATACCTAGTAATATTAATGTTCGGAAATAAATTTAGGGAACTAGGCATCAGTGTGCCATACACTCCATGGCTGCCCAACGCTAACGAGGCATTGGCTCTGAAGAAGTTGCGCAAACGTCGTCTCATTAGCCCCCACACCACCATTGGGCTCCGTGGACTCCAAAATCTCGGTTCCACTTGCTTCATGAATTGCATTGTGCAGGTGAGGTTAAAGATATATTAGTGTGCTAAATACGGAAAATTCTTAACGGGGCATTCATTGATTATGCTAAGCGATTTTTTAACCTCAGCTTATAGTGATATCGTGAGATTCTGATTGACTCCCATCCTCCAACCGCCCCACACTAACCCCCGTCCCACTCCGCCCCACACGTAATTAATTGACGCCTAATGTATTAAGACAAAAGAGAACAAATATAAAAAATAGGCATATTTATTTATTTAAATGAAGCGAATCATAGATTCGAATCGTCGCTGCGAACTGAATAATGTTGAATAAAAAATGTTATTTTGAAGTATCCAAGAAAGCTAGATATATCTGTTACGTAACCTATTTTACTTGTGAACAACCTAATATTTCAAACATTTCCATGCCTCTAGACCTACCCATTTGCCTCATTGTCATGCAGGTGATCTTTGTGTGTTTATGAATAAATCATTTGCCTTTATGTGGCTTAAAATATCTCACAATATCTGTCCGCAAGTTAAAAATAATAACTACGTAAAAAAACGTAACAAATATATCGACGTGAAAAAGCATAATAATGTTTGACCCGTTTCTGAAAATATCTACCTATTGCTTCATTGACCTGCATGTCTTACCATTGTTATCTATAAAGAAAAAAATAAATCATTTGACAGCTAAAATTTTCTTTTCTATTAATATTTTAAAATTGCAAATACTAATTTCAAGTGTAAAATGAAAGACGGTAAAACGAAATGCCTATAATAGTCAAAATATTAAAAAGATCCAAAATAGTCTTCAAAATAAAAAATGCTAAATATTGTTCAAAATAATATAGCTAATAAGTAGATATATGTGATGTCCGACTTTTTTTGTATTTTTGTTTTTCTGAGAAAATTGAATTTCATGAGCACTATAAATATTACATAGCTTTTTTATATTTTTTCACGTCTATATGAAAACAGTAAAACATTTCATAGTGTATAACAGTACATCAGCAATCAACATTATCATGAGTGAATGAAATTGCAAACAGCTGCTGTTTCCTTTGATATTATCTCGTGAACTTTCGAATTTATATAGATTAACAGCTATCTTTATAATGGAAACCATAATTTTACTTACCATAGGGCTAAATGACAAGTTCTTACTCTATATGATTCATAAAGTTCGGTCAAGATTTAATTAAATTAAAGAACACGTAGCACAGACACAGATCAACGTCATAATAAATTGCACGAAAAAAAGTATTTATAGGAGAAATATGTATAGGAAAAATTTATGTTCTGGATGCGTATTAAAAAAACTTAGTTTATATTATTATTTATACAACAAATTATCAGTAGACCAAGAATATTTATCAAGAAATATATTTTAATCAATTTTGTCATTTCTGTCTGTTTGTGCAAGCTAATCTTGAAAACAGCTGATCAGATTTTATTTATCTTAATTTGCATCCGCATAGCGAATTTTATCTTCCATCGAAACCGTGCACGTAAGTCTGTCTATTTGCATTTGCAAGTGTTTAAACGTAGCGATTACAATCTCTTTGTGTTGATACAATAGGCTCGTTACGTAACAGGGACGTTGTTAGGTCAGGATGTGATCTGGATTTTCCTAAGGATATTTATATTTAAAAAATTATAAGTTACGAACTTGAAACAAATTTTTTTGATCGATAGTTTCGTTTGTGAGAAAGATTGTCGATTAGTGCTGCAACTAATAGGTAGTTAATTTTGAAAAATGTGGAGGGCTATCAATGGTATTCAAAGTTATCATCTATGCTTTCGATAGTTCGTCGAAAAATGCAAAAAATCGATCGAATATCGATAATATCAATACTACCGAATTGTGACATTATCATTAATATAACTGCCTAAGTGCTCCTGTAGCCAGTACTATAAATAGTATCGATAGCTAACCAATTGAAAAGTATTGCATAAACTCATATCTTTATTATTTTGAACGCAATACTTTAGGCAACACTATATCGATCTTAAAGTGGAATTGCACCTTTTTCAGTAGCTACCTACGTAAGTAGTATAATCGTATAGATACATGAATGTTTTAGATTTTGAAATTTAAATCATTGAAAATTTTCCAGACAAACATGATTTGAATTTATGTGAAATATGTATGTATGTATATCGAACAAAATATGTATGTATGAAATTCGAATGTCATTTGTTTCGGTTATAAATATGATACGCAGTAACATCGGTGCACGAATTTTGTAGCAACAAAACTATACTACTATAGATGCGTTTTGATAAACTATGTAGGTGAGCGGGAGGAAGTGATCGATGCGCTTTGCCCTGCGTAGTAGAGAAAGGGCGGGTTTTAATAGCGTTATTTTAGATTCTGTTTTGCATAATAAATAATTTTGTACGTTAGGGGATCTAACAAATTTATATAAAAGGACCAAAATGATGATGATAGTAGAAGTGTCATCATCATAATTTTGGGCCTTTTCATTAAAGCGAAATGGAAATTGCAGACTTAGAGGACGTGTTGCTGTTGATAGCAGTTATCATCTATTTATATAGAACAAGTGTCTTGTCGGAAGTCGATCAGATAAGCGTTGCGTCTCCTAAAGACGAAGATCTTCGTCTCATAAATATGTGAGCCGGGAATACCTTTCAACCGACACAATAATAAATAACAATAAAATTGGGTGTATTGATAGTACTTTCCCGGCCGAGCCCTATCAGTTCTTGCATTATTATCATGAATTTTTGCTGTTTTGTTTGCGGGGAATTCCTTGAATCATAAGAGCTGTTAGAAAATTGCAGATCCACTAACTTCTCGTGTGTTTAAGTATTTTATGAAGATACTTTAGATTAAAGTACGTTTAACGTAAAACTCTTGATATTATACATTTTTTGACTCTCAGATCCATGTTGCGACATCCATATTGAGCGATGAGTTTATTTTTTCTCATATTTTATTGAAAAGTTACAAGCTTGTAGGTTCCTATCATTGATCTTGTATCATTGTCGATTACTAGTAAAGTACATACAGTGTAACTACTTTATTTGTAATGCGATGTGTTCATTTTATCCCATCGAAAAACCCGGGTATACTCACGATTATTGTGTCTGGTCTCGTGAGCACTATCTAATTAATAATTGCTGCATACAAATCACAATTAATACTAGTGTATTTCCATGGAAAAAATAACGATAAATATTTACAAGAAATCGTTGGTTGAGATTTATTTTGATTGATTATGATTTTGTTTTAGTGAACAACTAGATGTGTACCATTTTTTCCACGTGCACCAGATGCTTTATTAATAAACCTAAACGAAACATCAATTTTTTGTTTTATGCTTGTAAATCCAGCTGCTGGTGCATAGATACGCAGGGTAATAAAGATTTTGACTATACCACGATTTAACTACTTTTATGTTACAAAACATACATGTCCAACCGGGTACTTGACCAAATGGCGTATCCGAGCTCATAAGTGGGTACTGCCACTCTTATGGATTAAATTACCCACCTCGCTTGCAAGAGTGCTCGGAAATCGGACTTACTCAGTAGTAGATGGTTGGACTTGCTAAGTGGAAGAACCACAATTCTTTTCATCACACGTTGTACATTACTCGCTGTGTAAGATGTGGTTGCCGGGTATGCATACAAATGAGGCGACTTTCCTATTTGTTAGAAATAGCAATGCATACAACCTCACATACAAACGTAACTATACGATGACCTAGACCAGACCAAAAACTTAAATTCGTCATGTATTTGTTCAAACCGATAATTCTACGCATATTGACAGTGCTGCGCGGGTCGTAATAATGACAGAATAATATTTAAAAAAAATCTATTGTAAATTCACATTTACTCATTACAGTTTCATTATATGTACAGATAAGTTACGTAGAACTATCCCTAGCGCTATAAATGCAACAGAATATGTAGGTAGGTAGGCAAGCAAGGATGTGATCGATGCGCTATGCCCTGCGTAGTAACGTCGGGAAGGGTGTTTGGATGTATGCACGCCGCTTTTCCACCCACTTGCCGCCCACTGTTAAAGTTAAAGGTCAAACTTTCCTAGAATGTCATGCCTTAAATATAGAAATTGAAAATAGATTCAGCATTTTACGTAACGGTTTTCGTATTACGTAAATGGGCTTGGACTCTTGTCTACGTAAGCACATCTATATTTGAATTTTAGAAACAGCGCCCGTGCTTCTGTGTTCCGATTTGAAGGGTGCGGCGTTGCATTTTTTTTATCACGACATTTTTTTCTAAATTTACGACATGGATGTTGCTTACTTTTCGAAGAGGAGTGAATCGTCCAAAAATGTCCAAAGATTAAATTCTAAATACCTATCTTTGTCAATAAGAAATGACACAAATATGGAATTATACAACTTATACTAGCCGTGGACACAAAAGGCATATATTCCACATTTTTCCCTTATAAGAATTCCAGGTTCCAGTAAAATATCCGAATCTGGTAAAGCTTGCGAAATATTCCAAGTCTCCCCCAATACGTTCTGGTGAATGTGATTGCGCAAGGACATTGAAGTCGATGTTCTGCCCGAAGTCGCAAAGTCTTAATGGCTCAAACTCACTGCCTCTAATCCCAAACCTCTTTTGGTTACATCTTACGACATTAGAAGTAGAACTATCCTTATACCGAGTTATCTGGAGTGTTAGTTGAAAAGCTGACAGTTCACTCTTTTAGTCTTTGTAAACAGCTTGATGCATAGGGCACAGATTTTGTCTGAGTGGCACCATCTAGGGGAGGCCTATGTCCAGCAGTGGTCGTGCAAAAAAGGCTGATGGATGGGTGAATCTTTGTGAATGTTTTTATACAAGGTCGTTATGACCAATTAACATCAGGTGAAGTCTATTATCATTTGTTACTCCTATAACATTTATAAACAAGATTTAGTTCATATAACTCCCAGTACGTTTGTTATGTTCAACTTCTCATATTGCAAATGGTGTCAATCAACCACTTAAGATACTTGACAAATGGGTAGACAGCAGCGTCACTCGTCGTACAGCGGCTCCCTCTTGTATCTATTACAATCGTTTCTCAAAGTATTAGAATTACCCACTGGAATAGTCGCGAAATATGTAGTGCCGACGACATATACAAATTATGTGGCAATTTTAGGCCTCAGCTTAGCAACGTATCTTCATACGATCCATAAAAACATCAGTCCTGCTTGAGGTTGGATGTGACCATCCACTGGTTACAATAATGTCGTGTGCACGTTCGTTTGTTGCTCTTTTAACATATACAAAAGTTACATTAAGTCACATAAACAAGGCGACAACTTTGTCTTGTTGGGCTCCAAAATTAGACGGGTATGATGTAATGAGATAGTTAATATGATTTATCTAGATTAAGTTAGCGGTCCGTAAATTAAAAACTATGAAATTAAGTTCCAATTTTCAAGGCGTTTAAAAGGAATTGAGGTAAGGAAGAATCATTGTCAGCACCGAGTTCTCAGAAAATGAAACCGTTAAGCAAATAGGTACGGCGCCAAAAGTTTGAGAGCTTCTGCTTTATAACGAGGAATATAGTACAGAGTTTGAACAACTCAATAATATATTTATTACGTACGACTGGCAGCTAAATTGCGTCGTTTCTATTACAGCTCTATCGATTTTATTTGCTTGTTTTATTATTAATTAGCTTTATTGATGCGAGGCTCCAAGGTTAAAGTAAGTATCTACTTACAGACTTCGGAGAAATTGATGTGCTTGCCGGTACATTAAATTCAGGGAATTGATAGGTATGGCGAGATATGTCGGGTACATATCATGTTAAACAACATAAATGTAAAAGTCAGTACCTTGTAATTTACCTTATATCTGTTTATTTTTGGAGAAGGTTAAAAATAGCATTATCTCGTGGTGAGACGACAAGAGAATTTATTTATTTTAAAATGAGAGCTGAATGACGTATATTTCTTTAAAAGCAATATAAGAGCAAAAACACTTTGTGATACGAGCGAGCGCAGAAATAATTTTGTTTTATGCAGTTCTATGAATGCAGTTCTTCGAAAAATTTTATGACTACAAATTTAACAATGCTTCAGTCAAAATTAATCATGTTTGTGTAAATATTTCATTGTTCATTTAAATTTCAACCGTAAACTTACGTCAGAGTTTACGCATATTTTTTCTCTCTGGTCAATACGTATCTTCATTTATTTACTTCATATAGTTCGTGAAAGTCATGTAAAGAGAAATATATAAATAGAACAAAAATCCGTACCCTTCTAGATGTCGTGGAAAAAACGTGGAACAATATTCAGTAGAGATACCATATAACAGATGGCCATTTTCAGACGCTTCATCAGACTTTTGTAGTACCTACTGTTTTTCTCTCCTTTATTATTAATATATACATATACTTAGCGGCCATACAATTATTTTTTAAAGGCTCTCAAGGTCGACCCTTGCCTAAGATCGATGTTGATTGTTGCGTTTGATCATTTTCATGATGGTAAGTGATCACTGCTGTTCGTAGACATCTGTAACTAATTCCATATACAACAAATCACATCTGAAGTCGATCAAATACAATCATTTTTAATGACCTCATAAAGTAAGTGATCTTAGAATCACTTCACTGAAAAGCAAAAATTGCTTCACAATAGTAATTGGTGTGATTGTGGTACCTCCCCTTACGGTTCCTTATACCAACTTCATCTTTCAGACGTTAATACACACTCCGTTGCTACGTGACTACTTCCTCGGAGAAAAGCACAAGTGCAAAGCGCAGAGTTCGGGAAAATGCCTAGTTTGCGAAGTTTCCAAACTGTTCCAGGTAAGCTCGGTGCTATAAATAGCCTTCAGCGTGGGATGTAATATTGATTTGCCAGCACGCCCGTCCATACCTACAACTGAAGTTAGGGGTTGATTGTAGCTTATAATATCTCTATTTCTCTCGCGTACAAAATTAATTCATTGCATTGTATTAAAGTAGGTATCGATAAATCGTTATAATTTTACACGTGCTTTCAACTGTTTTTATACTTACTTTAAATATTTTTTTCGGGGAAGTAATATTGGATTTCAATTTTAAATCTCAAATATCTTAAAGGTATTTGAATATGCTTCTGAAAGTTTGACATGTATAAATATTTTTGTAAGTAATACTGAAATTAAATCTCAAATTGAATTTCTGTATTATTTACATATAGTATTTACTCTAAAAAATATTTTCAGGTTCTCCTGAAAGTTTGACATCATAGGCGTGCGTTTTTTTTTATCACATAATTTGTATAAATAAAAATATAAGTATTTTAAATATAAAACTTTAAATAATTTTAAGGTAATAGACCCACTTTCATCGCCTATATCGTGGCTCTCATGCGTACACAAAAAGACGAATGCTCTCTTAGACCCAGAATACTTACCAAAATTACAATTTAAATAGCTATCTTTCCGGGAATCTAGCCTCTAGCGTTTAGTAACTGCTACGTTATACGGGTCGTCTGTTTAATAAAAAAATGTTTTCAGGAGTTCTACTCCGGTGCGAAGCCGCCGCTGACCCTCCATCGTTTGCTGCACCTCATCTGGACACACGCGCGGCACCTGGCCGGCTATGAGCAGCAAGATGCCCACGAGTTCTTCATAGCCACGCTTGATGTTCTTCACCGGTATGTTTGAAGAAGTTAACAAAACTAAGTCACTGAAACAAGCTTGTATTAACATTTTCCCGTTACGCCGCGCAATACACAACACTGCTGGGTATTGCGCGGCGCAACGCGCTTCGAGTTCTACACACGTGTTGTACGAACAAACTTGTATGTATTACGGGCGAACAAAAGTTCCATGTTTACATGTGTATTAGATCGAGTCAGCATTGTGGAAGGCGATAATAAACTGGAGCTGTATTCTCTAGAGTGGATATGCGCCGATAATTCACATAAATATTGTATGTTTTAGCATCCATGTAGCATCTACGAATACACAGCCGTAATGTCCACCAGCAGTCTTGCAAGGCCGACATAACCACAGCACTTTACGCCTAGTATTACACAGCAGTTTTGTATCCCGCATCGACACTGTTAAAAGATCTGCGTGCGCATTTATTACACTTGATTTCATGTTTCTTGGAAACACTAAAGTCACTAACTTTTATTACTGCCATATTGATCGATGTTATAACTGTGTCAAAAGGACTGTTAAAGTTAGCGGTATTGATTTCACCCACCCGTTTGTCTTTACCTTCACCGACGCCTTTGAATATAGTCTGCACTCACGCCTCGTATGCAATGTCCGCCAATTTACTATTGTTATTATTATCTTGGACAATATTACTTGTTTTGCTGACGCTATAAATGTTGTCTTCTTTATTATGAAGTTGACAACACAGCTAAAGAAATGATTTAGTATCATGACATTTAGTATGTGTCAGACTATTTTTTTTAAACTTTCCCTGCGGCGCAGATATAAATGATCGGGTCAGTGTTGCGGGAGGCGGCCCTAAATTGGATCTTATTTATTAAAATATTGGAATATGACAAATTACTAATATATTGATTTTTTTAGCACCTGCGTATCATCTACGAATACACAGACGTAATGTACGTCCCCGGTCTTGTAGCGCCGATGTTAATGCAGACTTGTCCGCCTGTAATCCGTACAAATTTGTCCGTACAACGCAAGCGCGTCGCGCCCAGAATTACACAGTAGTGCTGTAGCCGCAGGGAAAGTGTTAATTATGTGATACGTGTAAACTTGCAAGCGCCATCTGTACAAAGTTTTAACCAACTTCATATATTTCACCTGCCAAAAAAAGGACAGATTAAGAAAATACAGTAAATAAAAATATTTGTATTTCATCACATTCAAGGTTTTTCATCGTAATACTTTCAACTTAAATATAATTTCAGGGAAATATATAGAATATCTTCTACATATACAAAAATTCAAGGAGATAGACAAAGAAATCGGCCCGTAGCCGAAACCGTTAATCCTGAAATATTGCAGATAGGTTATTTATAAAGAGTATTTGAGCATTAATAAAAGAATGTGGGAGCACACTAAGGGGCAAAAACGGGTTGAATATTTATATGAATGTATTGTTATATCAATTTTAGCGAGAGCTAAACTAGGGCAAAGGCTATTTAAAACATGAACTGTTAAGACTTAACGTACCACTGTTTCAATAAACCCTTACTACTATTTTGCTTTAAACTTTTTTCAGTATACCTCTTTGTATCAGTATTTTTTATATTGGTATACAAGAAACATTATTATGTAAATGATTGTTCCAGCCACTGCATGAACGGCATCGAGGACGTAGAGAAAAAGGAGAACGGCCGTTGCAACTGCATCATCGACCAGATATTCACGGGCGGGCTGCAGAGCGACGTCGTGTGCACGTCCTGCTCGGGCGTCTCCACGACCATCGACCCGTTCTGGGACATCAGCCTCGACGTGGCCGGGCCCGGCTCCCTGCAGGCCTGTCTGGAGCGTTTCACGCGGGCCGAGCATCTCGGCTCCGGCGCCAAGATCAAGTGCTCCAACTGCCGAGCCTACCGCGAGTCCACGAAGCAGCTCACGCTGGAGACCCTGCCAATCGTAGCCAGTTTCCACCTGAAACGCTTCGAGCATTCCTCTCAGATCGATCGCAAGATATCGGCCTTCGTCTCGTTCCCGGCTGAGCTGGACATGACTCCGTTCATGTCGTCGCATCGCAGGGCTGTGGACAACGCCGACAACAACAACGGGCCCGGAGGTGTGTTCGAGGACAACCGGTACTCTCTGTTCGCGGTGGTGAACCACCTGGGCTCGCTGGACGCCGGCCACTACACCGCGTACGTGCGGCAGATGAAAGGCTCCTGGTTCAAGTGCGACGATCACATGATAACGCGCGCGTCGCTTCGTGAAGTGCTGGACAGCGAAGGGTGAGTCCAATAGTTATACTTCTTTTGAAAAACAGATCACAGTATATGTTATGGTAAATATGATATAGAAGTTACACGCGCCGATGTAACAGTTTGTTGTTATTAAAAAACATTCTGACGTAATTGACATGTTCCTTCTTGGAAGTTTGTTAAAAACCAAGAAAATTATTAAAGTGATCATTTCTTTTATTGTTATACCAATTCTTTTATTGTTATTTTAATAGGTGTATGATACTCAAAATACTTCAAACTTTATGCTCGCTCGTCTATGTGTCATTAAAAACGCTTAAAAACGCTATGAAATTAAAAGGCCAAGGTTTCACTTTTATATAATAGTAGGGATAAAATTTTTATGTTCACAATAATCTATATTAAATTTGTTTATTTTTCCAGTTACCTTCTCTTCTACCACAAGACGGTCCTGGAGTACGAGTGCGACGTGTCTTAAGCTGCTCTCAACTAACGGTATTAAGTTCTTTATAGTCCAAATCTACTTCAATGTACCGCGTAATTTGGGCTTCATAAAAGTCTATACTCATAGACATAACATCAAGGTTAAATGATCCGATTATCATGTATAAACAGTAGAGGCTTCTATAGACAGTCCAATTTAGCATATTTTTAGTTTTCAGTGCGATTTAGATTGATATTTTTTTGTCTACTTACAGACGCATCTGACAAAAAAAGAAAAACATACTGTGTTATTTAATAGTAAGTAGTGTTTTTTATAGTTATAACCTAAATTTAGGCTGCCTCCATTAAAAAGAATCATAGCAGTCGTATTTGGGCTGCTTCCCTTATAAAGAGCCATAGTAGTAGTTGAGCAATTAATATTGCCATGCCTGAAAATTTACATAAAATGGACATGGCATATATTACGTATGCAATAATATCTCAGCACCTATTTCGCTTCGCACATCGGTATAGTATTATATAAAAAAACTATTATAATGGTCAAGTAAAAAATCGTGAGGAAAAACATACAAAGTTCTTTATAGAATTTTGGAAGATGTGTGATGAGCAACGTAGTGGGTTCTACCCTAATCCTTTTAATTCTGAAGGGAGATCCGGGCCCTTCAAAGGGAGATTAATATAATAATGATTATAACGTTGGTACTGCTTTGTTAAATATAGCGCGCTATAGCGCAAACATTTATCATTATTGAAGTTAAATGATATATTATATCTATATTTAAATCTCCTGTCAATGTGAATGTCCCTCTTTAAAAATACGCTCTTTTTAGACTAAAAAATTATCAATTATCAAATTATTAGAATATAACTTTTATCATTACAATCTTATCAAATTACCTTGCAATCCTCGTTATTCTGGGCGCACTTTGAACAACCGGACAGTCTGTAGGAAGCCTTCGATGTAAAATTAATTCAATCGTAGTGTCCGACCGGCATTGATTTCAACTAAAAAACCTTCGACAAAACATTCGGATTGGGCCAAAATCGACTCTAGTTTTACCCAAAGTTAAGGAGTTTCTATTAAGTACCGAAATTGAAATAACTAAATAATGTTCTGATTCACATTATTTCAAAATGTAATTTTAATCAGCTGTAGAAGTTATATACATGCAATATACATCTTTAATTTAGAAGTTTTCAACTCAACATATTGTTAAATTTTTGGCAATTTTGAACTGAATTGTGTTTTTAAATTTCTGTTTCGGCATCGGGCAGAACTTCTTCGGTCGGGCACTACGTTTCAGTGTCATATTTCTAGATGTAATATTACGTCCTATCACATGAAATTCGGCATAGCTTTCTTTAGTTTAGTTTCTTTAGTTCAAGTTAATCAAATGTATTTAACATACTAAAGTCATATTTCCTTTCGTGATATTAGAATTTAGTTGAAACTTTTTTGATTGTCCAATTCAATCCTTTTAGCAGAATCAATCACGAATTATTTAGTTTTAAGCTTTAATTGTATACAAAAAAACAGACAACTGTTGGTCTAAAATGGTTTTTTGTATATATGTAGACATTCTATTGTAACCAGTACAATTATTATTATGATCCTATTGTATCCTTGACTGAAACAATTCTCAACTATACGTTCTAATGTTTATGTCGCAATGAAGTGAGTAACTGATAATAATTATGTTTGAAGGCATGTATGAGTAATGCATAGGCGAAGTGACCAATACACTGGTACATGTAATAGGTATGTGCCACAGCCGTTCTCATTACTCCGTTGTAAAGCTCTTGTGTTTCGGTTAAAGTTAGAAGTAGTTATATTTACAAGCAAGACGACCATCTCAGTCTTCTGAAATAGCAACGTATCTATATACTATGACCTCTGTTAAGACTTAAGTCTTTTTGAGTTTAGATGTGAATGTCAATGGGCTGAATAACTATTCAACATCAGACGTTTGCTCTCCTTCTGCCATAAAATAAAACAGATATTCTGAAAACATAACTCGTATAGACGTTATTTGAAGTCCCGCCATTATTATTATTTCTCTGTATTTATAAAAAAATAATTAAAAATTAACTTGCCATTGAAGCTCTCTTCATAAGATCAGTATAATGAGTTTTATATTAATAATATTAAATATATTTTTTTCCTCATATCTAGTTATTTGGTTGTTTCAAAGGATTTGAATGTCACGGTTTTAGCCAGCTAGCCAATTATAACAAAAAAACACTACACAGATAATCAATCATTTGTTTTAAATACATATCTAGACATAAAGGTTGAAATCGCAGCTTTATAGCTTATACTATACTATATTGGCAAGTTGAAAGGATTATCATTATGGTAGATTATCTTCTTAAGTAATATTTGGCTACTTCGTCTATGCATCAATGTGTGCGTCTGCAAATGTGCTTTTGTCAATCTTGTCTGTTGCCGGACAGTTTATATTTACGACGTCTTTAATGTTTCTTATTATATTTTTGTAATTCCACGAATATATGAATAATGTAATTTTGGTGATATTTATATTTACTGTACAAACTAAAAGGTTTTATGTACGAGACAAACAATTCAATCTACCTCGCTGTTTATGTTTAATTTGCGTTGACAGAAATTATATTGATGAAGCACCTGTTTTGTAGATACTATTTTATTGAATCTGAATGTATGTATGGTTTGCGTCAAACTTTATGATCGTTCGTAATAAAAATTGTCTATGGTTTACATATGTTGTTGACAGTGATATGAAAATGTTAAGTCTTGGCATCTCGAGTACATACTGCTTTATAACTTACATAAATAAATAGAATAATCCACAATAACGGTAGTTCGCTTCTCGCTGGCTCATTATAATATGTAAGTTAGACGTAAGTACAAAGGACGCCATTTTGATTTACGTTTTTTATGAAACAAGTTAAATGATCTGGTTACGTTTACAGTATGTTTAAAGTTTTGAAAATATAGGCGGTAAAATGCGTAGTCTGCGTTAACTAGACGAAAATTGACGCATCCTAATCAAAATATAGTGTATTTTTACCGTTAGCAACATAGAAAACATAGTTGTCTCTGTCACACTTTTATTCACATGCTTGTGTAAAAGAGATAGAAAGTGTGCGTAATACGCATGACAGTTTATCGTCCATGTTTTTTTCACAGATACATAAACACCACGTGTAGATGCGTAAGTGCAGGTTCTAGTTAACTTTTAAAGGTTTAAAGGTGGGAGAACCGTTAGAGCTCGCCCTGGGCGGCACCACCGCCACCCTCATAACCCGCCGTAAAGCAACATGTTCTTCATGTATTGTGTTTCAGTTGGGGAGGT
>DWON01000144.1:0-43410 GCA_018251015.1 Phocides pigmalion okeechobee
CACGACCGAAAACCTATCTGAACTCGAACGTAGATGCATTGCTACTCCTGAGGACTAAGATGGTCGCCTCGCTTCAAAGTGTAGTCGGTAACCGCACTTCTCCAACCGAAACACAAAAAATGCTTTAAGGCGGATTATGAGGGCGGCGATGTTACCTCCCCGGTTGAACTATTCTCCCACCTTTCTATACAAATAATAAAATTGTAAGCTTACTGCTGTCTGCGACCTGGAAGATATATGAGAAAAACTACAAATAAATAAGCATTTATTCGCGAACTAAAACTCAAAATAAGCATCATTAGTTTTTTTCTGTTTATCTGTGCGATTCTGCGCTAATCTTAGCTAAAAATTAGCTAGTCTTAGCTGATTTTCGGTTAATGAATGACGGAGTTACTCGGTTATAAATGTGGAGATTCCCTAGAACTCATGTGAAATTATTAAATTAATCAATTTTTTTCACCAAACAATTTATTTATACTTATATTAGTACGGCAAATTATTTAGATACATAATAAAAGCAAATTCTAAACACTAACTTTATGTTTTACTAAGCTCGTCTCGTCCACTGAGTCAGACTCACAAGATGGCCGACCTGTGTCGTTGCTACTGTTTGTTATATCTTTAACTTTTAAAATGACAATAATAAAAGTGACCACTGACTCAGTAGTTAGAATCTGGTATGTAATGAGTACGTAGTTACGTTACACAAACATAAAAAATATTACCGAATAAATAATCGTTTCTTCTTTTTTGGAATCCTTTAACAATGAAATCAGTATTTATAGGGAAAATATTTATAGCTTCGTCATAACCGTGTGCGGGAATTTAATATTCACGTTATATCCTTTGATATGGGCTTCTTGGATTACGTTTACCTTATTCTACCGATGTTTTATCGCTAATACTTTGAACGAATGAACAGGAATTCTTTATAGCAAAAACACAAAGGCACTTCACACAACTCTCAAGTAGCATGTTTTCGTCGAAGCCTATTTTTGTCAGGATATGTTTTCGTGGAGCCTCTCTCGTCGTGTTTGCCCGCAGTCGAAAAGGGATTTGCTTTTGTTTGCTTTTCGAATATTTCGACAAAAGGCCCCGGGCGGTTGCAAAATTAGTTTTTACATTTATACCCATGTAATGGATTTAAACATCATGTTAGCTTTTGTTGTTCTATTCAAGAAAAAATACTCAAAAATTGTAATGTTAATATATTATTTATGAACTTGAGTAGGAGATGAACATGTAATTTATTTAACTTTGAGTGATCCCTGTCGCATGGACGTCTATAACTCGCAACTATAACAGAAGTCCCATCTGAAGTAAATGAAATACTTTGCTACTTTTGAAGAGTAAGATTAACATCTTATATGATATGTTCTAGTTTTATTTGATGCAGAAAAAAAGTTATTTTGGGCAAGATCAACTTCCCCGCTATGTGAGATTTAGTATGACTCGATTCGAAGTAATCGCTATACATATGTGTTTTGCTGGAAAAAAATATTACCCTTACAAGCGAAGAGATCATCTTTTGCTACTCCTGAGGACTAAGATGGTCGCCTCGCTTCAAAGTGTACTCGGCAACCGCACCTATCCAACCGAAACGCAAGTTATGCTTTATGGTGGATTGTGAGGGCGGCGTTGGTACCTCCCTGGCCGCACTATAGTTCTCCCACCTTTAAAAGTCTCCTTACCTCACCTCGTGTCCTCAGGAGTAGCAATGCATCAATGCACGACATCAGGCATGACTTCAGTCCCTATAATGTTGGACGTGGAAATGTTCATGGACTATTAACATCGTACAACCTGCATGCTCGTTCACTAATCATTTTCATATAAACAGCTAGGTTTAGTATAGAAACTAGTTCCGACGAAATACATTTTCTCGGATGGTTATCAAGAGTAATAGTAATTTTTCACGCGCGATGAAAAATTACGGTTAAGACACGTCTCAACCCGTTTCAAGTAGAGGACGGCCAGTTTGCAACACACGTTCAATGTAACACGTGTTGACCAGTTCATGTTACCCTGTTCGAACTAGTTCGTTCAAACTTGCCCTTCACTTTGGAAACTAGTTGTTAGAAGTTTCTTGCTACGGAAAGAGCTAACTGAGTGAGGTGTGGTGTTAGTCTAATATTTATTTAACAATTTAAAAAATAAGACTTTAAATTTTGTTGTTTTGTGTTTCTTACTGCATAAATTTGTCTTTACTTCAAATTGACTAAGATCGATGGCTCGCTTTTAATTATACCTAGTAACCACACCTCTCCAACACAAACAAATATGACCGATTATATGGAACGCTTTTCACTTGTGATATGTTCTCGGTTAAAAAATATTGTTTTACGACCATTCAATCAAACCACATTACCATTTGCAAGTAAACAAATTGCATTATCCAGATTTAAGTAGAAACCATCTAAAAAATCATCAAATCAATATCGCAGCTAACTCCATAAAATATAATTATAATTACGAAGAAAGTTAATTGAATGCCACATAATCGCGGTTACAAGCTCAGTAGGCAGTCTTATTCCAGAGCTTAATTTGCTTCTTGAAAGACAAAAGGCTTAGGAATTTTGACAACAATAAGGACAATAAAATACCTTGTTTTACGGTTGCTCGGCTTCTTAAATAACATTCTGAAATTATTAAAAACACAAAAAGTGCGTTTCCTGAAAAATGTTACGTTTATTTAAAAATTGCAGTTTTCAAAGACAAGCGGAACAGACACTTAATCACTGCTAAGACTTCTTCAGTAGCCTCCACCACGGTTCTGACCCTCGACACCGTACCGTCATGGCGAGAAGGTTACGTATCCCATACGAATCCTTCCTTTCTTGCTTAGTGGCAGGCGTTTCTGCGGGAACTGCTGGGTTCAGCGTTCCCCGAACATCGGACGATCGGTAGGTTTGGACATTCGGTCATCAATGCTTTCCCGTTCCGTTGTTACATTTTAATTAATATAACGGAAATGATCAATACTGCCGAACGTCACATCCAGGTATTGGCTCCCCTAGAGCTGCAGGCCGGATAAAGAGGGAACTCCCTAATCATCTCCTCCCCAAGAAGAGCCGATAGTAACGTTGATTAAGAGTAGCAGATTAGATAGGACGTCCGCTGATTCCTCACGAGCCCTCCCATGCTACCAAGGAATAAGTCTCAGACTGTCCGGCCGCTTGCCATCATCAGGTACTTTTTATGCGAGGAGAGCAGCAAAAGAGCATGCAAATCACCTAATGCAAAGTAGTTGCAGCCCATAGACATCCACGTACAACCACAAATACGAATACAATCCTATCTCAGCTCGAACATAAATATGTTGCTACTCCTGATGATTAAGATGGTAGCCTCGCTTCAAAATGTAGCCGGCAACCGCACCTCTCCAATCGAAACATAAGTAATGCTTTACGGCGCATTATGAGGGCGGCGTTAGTACTTCCCCGGTCGAACTATAGTTTCTCCGCCTTTAAATCCATGAGATGCGAGGATCATTTAATATCAGCTGAGCTACATGCTCGTTTACTGCTCTTTTGGCATAAAACACTCCGACACACAGTACAAATTTCGCGGAGAAATGTACGATAAAAAATCGTATCAGCATATACAACTTGAGATAACATCTTTAAATGTGTCTATCTTTATCAGTGTAAGCTTCAAATGCTTTTACGTTTAGAAAGTTATGTAAGTAGCCGACGTTAAAATAAGGCTTGTGAGTTACAGAAGGAAATAGAGCAGTTTCCTTTGAACAAAGAAATTTTAAAGAACGTGTCAAGTGCTTTGTCTTGTCCTCTACACGTTTTTCTTTTTTCTTTCTGTAAACGTAGTCTGTTCGTTAGTCGTAACAGTCAGTTTTGAATTCATCAAACGGCAGTATTAGCTTGTAACTGTGCCTGCGACATATAAGCTTTAATTTTTATAGCAATGCTAGATGTATCACGTGGTTTAACCCTAAGACTTTTTTTATGTGAGAAGAGTAGCAAATGAGCATGCAAATCGCTTGAAGTTAAGTAGTCGCAGTCCATAAAAATCCACGTAAAACCACAAACACGACTCAAATTTTGTCTGAACTCGAAGGTTTATGTTACTACTCCTGAGGACTCGCTTCAAAGTGTAGCCGGCAACCGCACCTCTCCAACTGAAATACAAGTAATGCCTTACGGCGGATTATTATGAAGGCGGTGGTAACTAACCGGCCGAACTAACGTTCTCCCACCTTTATAGTTTACACCTTTTTTTAATTGTACACATTCAAAGCCGGTACATAAGTAAACATCAGCATGTATATTATTAATAACCGTGGTTCGCAGCGCCCAGTTAAGTTCCCACTATACTACGGTAACAAATATCTTCCACCGCGTCCCATCACCTACAAATTCAATTACGTGTCGCGTCCGCCCGCATTATCTTAATTGCATCGCACTTTCCAACAAATGCCTCCTCGTCTGTCCTCCGATGACCTTTGGGTTAATTAAAACATGCTTTATTACAAGCATCAGTTTAAACTCGGAGTGAAGTAAGCTTTTTCCCGGCGCGATTTTTCAAAGTAAATGACTGCTTTAATTTTCAACCAATTCTAATGTTAATTGCGATACATTTTATTATACTACTCATTTATGTCAAGTTTCCTCGCACAGAAGTTGATACTATAACACTTTTTGTTACGTAAGGAAAATCCGTAACGTAACCCGTAACCCTCCGCTACATTTCAACCATCTATCATTCATTAGCCTTTATAGCCTTCCCAGATGACGCCACTCAGACCGCTTCCTGCCCTGTGCATCCTTATCAGGTCGTCCGTCCACCTGGTTGGGGGACGCCCTATGCTCCTTTTGCCTCGACACGGTCCCCACTCGAGGACCTTTAATTTCGATATTACGATATTTAAAATTATTTTCTTACTGCTCTGTCACTCTAAATCGAAAAATCAAATATAAAAAACCCATATTTGTAGGCATCCTTAACTTAAAAAATAACAATTTTCTTGTAGTGACTTGCGTCCTCTTCAATTATTTTGCAACGAATGATACCTTACGTCCGTCTCCGACGTGTAATCTATTTCTACGCAATATTCTTCAAAATCCAGACGTTTTGACGTGAAAACAGACGTACAAAAATACATAATATTTACAATATCTCTTCTGAGGAGTTTCGGTTGTGGGGTTACAGGGATCAAAACTTTGTATTATATTGATTTCTGAATTATTCATACTTCGAGACACGAGGCATCCAGGCCACGGTGACATTAGGATCATCACTTTCAGTTGCATTACGTCAGATTATGAGAGCACTGGTACCTCCCGAGTTATACCATCCATTAAATTGCAAATATTTGATTCACGTAAAATGGGTCTATTTATCATTTACATATAATAAGTTAAAAATAAAATAAGTACGGTGTGACCAAAGGACCAAGGTGGTAGTACTACACCATGTCAGTTCTCAGCGGTAGCAAGCTATCTGTGCACGACTTCATGTAGGACTTTAGTTTTGTTTGATTTTGGACGTGAATATCTATGGGCTGTAGAGTCCATTTAACGTCTGATGAGTTGCACGCTCGTTTGCTACTTTTTCATCATAAAAGAAAGAAAAAAATCTTTTGCTCACAACATGATTTAGTCTACGCCGTTGAATATAATTTTGGTATTAGTAATGCTTGAGTGTTAGATTCAATATAATCTTCCGGTTAAACAACTTGACATTAACCTTAGACATTGAGTAAAGAGATGCTAATCAATAGACAGGGCACAGTTTTAGTCTTAGAAATCAATTTACCTATACATTCACGTAATTTTATCGCGATTCCTGTTTGAAAGCTTTATTATCCCTGTACATTATAAAACAAACTCCAATGTCCAAACCCACAATCAGCGCTCGGGCACGCAATGATAACAAATGGTACAAACAAGCGCTTGAAATAATTGCCCATTTAATATAAAGCTATGCACACACTATCCACGTTGTTTTAAGTAGGCTGTGGTTGTAAATGAAGCGATATCCCCTGTCTATCGTAAAGAAAAGAGTCAAGTTAAGGAAAAGAGTCTTAATGATATTCTTATTTACCCTTAAATCAATTGGTCATCAATTTTGTAATAAGGTCTTATCTTAGCCCGCTAGAACAACAAAGATAGTCCTTTCGTTGAAGAAATGCAGTTGCCAGCTACACTAAAGCGAGGCGACCATGTTCATCGATCATCAATATGTACTTAAAAAATGTTAGTCCTCTGGTGTAGTAACGTATGATGACTTTAGTTACGAATACATTTTATTTGACGTCGAATGTTTACAGGCTGTAGTTGCTTCATAAAATCAGGTGGCTTGCATGTTCACATGCTGCTCTACTCACCTGAAATGGTAGCAATAAGATCATTGATCCTTGCGTTAAACAATGGAAGACTCTATTATTTTTCAAAAAATAAGCCATTCATTGGTGCTATAAGGCTGATAGCACCAATGAATGGCTTATTTTTAAGGCTTCTTAGATGGGTATCACAAGTCACAAGGTCAAAAGCAAGTGACCATGATGTTAATAATAATTAATTACTAGGGCGTAAGGTGTATACAGGGCTTTAGGGCGCTAAGTGTTATCTATCACGCTACAACTTTATTAAATAAAAGCCTGAATGTTTTAGTACTCAACATACTTTACATAATTTATTTTTTATAGAAAGTAACGACAGACTGGCTTTAAAACTACCCAATAGTAACTGATCGTAAGTATCCAAGGTACGAGTAACTTAATGAAAAACGATTAATAAACTCTGCAATTAACTGTCGCAGAATCAACTTACCCTGATCGTGTTTCATTTTAGAACGAAACACGGTTAACATTAACATGGACTACAGCTCCTACTTAATATCAGGTGGGCTACATGCTTCTTTGCCACTCTTCTTACATATAAAATAGATTTCAGTCCTGTTTAAGCTTTTATGTGGATGTCTTTGGGTTACAGCGACTGCGTTAAATGAGGTGGTCTGCATGCTTGTTTGCTATTTTACTCACAAAATAAACTACATTAAAAGTACAGAATTTCAGTCCTGTTTGAAAGATTATGACAAACGATAAGCTGTCTCGTGTGCTCATTATCAATCTAAAGTTGTACTGTGCAATGTTTAATTTTCAAGGACTAATTTTAAAAGAGTGTCGAGAGTTTTTCCGCCGTCTTTTTTCTCCCGATTAACCTAAGCCCACAGCCGCTCAAGGCAAGTACTTATTTTACATTGTACCCTTAACATTATAATAAAGCGTATGTTAATATCTTACAATGAAATAAAATATTAGATTTTGAATTTGGGCTTCCATGTGGAGGTTTATGTGCTATAGCGACTACTTAACATCAGGTGGCTTGTAAGATCGTAAGCTACTCATGTCAGATAAATAAAAAAGGGTATTTATTAAGCGTAAAACGCCTTCCCTTCATGCGTCATCTTATAAAATACTACGTTAATATTTTACGTGAGGTGATTTA
The DNA here is from genome assembly GCA_018251015.1 of Phocides pigmalion okeechobee. NCBI lineage: Eukaryota > Metazoa > Arthropoda > Insecta > Lepidoptera > Hesperiidae > Phocides > Phocides pigmalion. The sequence goes on from DWON01000144.1 coordinate 7,467, forward strand.
CACAAACCTTGTTAGGGAGAGGATCACAGGAATATCTCACAGTGACAGCGTAAATGGCTTGATTTTAATCGACATTACATCATGTTTCTGTAACAGTGATCTGACGGATCAATGACGCTGTAAGACGCATATAAATCAGATAACATCAATCAAATCGTAGTCGTTCAAAGTATATTATTTGAAGATTTCCTTTTTAAACTTTAATGAAGGGGTTGAACTATAGTTCGAACACAGAGGTACTACAGCCAATTGTAGAGGTGCTGTTGCCAACTACACTTCAAATCGATGTGATCTTCTTCCACATGACACAACACTAACTGTATCTTTACCCATTCTATTTTACTCTATCTGTAATTTACGTGTATAACGACAGTTCGACAGAGAGAGGAGGTAACATTGCGTAAAATAGTTATTGTGTTTCATTTGCGGAGGTGCGGTTACCGGCAACACTTACAAGCGAGGGGACTATCTCAATCTTTAGAAATCACATTTACGTATGACGTCAGGCATCCTACCTTTATATTATATAGTACAGAGAACATTTAACATCAGTTGACCTGTATCGTTTTTTTTTTGTTATGGATGCGCAAAATATCACATCGTGTTTTGCGCCGTTGACCCACTCTGTCCAGGGCCAGGATGAATGGGTATGTCCGATGGTAATTACTGCCGGAGGCTGCAGGATCCTGCATAGATAACTATTGTATCCTCAACAGAGTTCAGGCCGCCAATACAACCTGGCAGGTCCTAGGCCCCATGCATCACTATGAAGCCAACACCATGAAGGCTATGAGAGGAAACACCATTGCTTATAACCGCGTGTGTTTTTCCAAACTAAAATAACTAAAAAATAAAGTAGTCAAGACTATGCCGAAAAATGTTAATCTTTCTTTTTCACACTCCATTTTTTCCTAATCCCGTCAATATACTTCTAGCCCCAGTAATGCCTATTACTCTTTTACAAAAACATTCCACAAGAAAATCCTCAACTTTGTTACAGAGGATTACATTTTGAGGGCAAACGTGTTATTACGGATTACGGTCGGAGTGAAAAACCTATACAGAATCTATTGCTAATTTAATACTTGCCATCGAATGTATGTTCGTAAATAAATAAATAAACAATTCTGTTATATTTTGACTCATAATCCACCGTAAAGCAACTGTTGTGTTTCGGGTGGAAAGATGCGGTTGCCGGCTATACTAGCGAGGTGACCATTTAATTCGTCAGGAGTAACTATGAATCTACGTACAGGTTCAGATAAGAATTTATTCCTGTTGCGATGTTCATGGTCGACTTAAAATAAGGTGGCGCATGCACACACGTTACTCTTCTACCATATGGTGATCGTTAAATATGTCTATGAACGGTAGTGACTATTAACCATAGGTGGCCTTCACGGTAATTAGTTACTAATTTACTTATGTCATAAAAAATATATGTTAACGGTTTCAAAATTCCATCCTGCCATGAGAATATTGTATTTAGAAATAGATCCTTTTTAATGGGCGATACTTTAAATGAAAATACCCTTTGCTTCCCTATGTTTTGTGTTTCGGTTGGGGAGGTGTGGCTGCCGGATATATATTGATGGAGGCGACCATTTTAGTCCTCAAGAGTAGGAATGCATCCACGTCCATCCTTAAATAGAACTTCTGTTCTATTTGAGATTGGACGTGTTTGTCCATGGGCTGCAGTGACCACTTAATATCAAGAGGGCTGCACGCCCGTTTCTTACTTTTTCACTATAAAAAAAGATGCCGCCATCTAACGGAATATTTTAATCGGAAGGTTAAGATCAAGTGACATCTATCAGATTTTACGTGAACTAAATCGTAAGCTAGGTTTCCAATTATGTATCAGTGGGGATACAGATACTGTGATAATGATATCTAAATATTTTTTTAGAGAAGTAGGTTGTAAGCCACTTGAATGTACGAGATGTCTGAATATTGCCTTAAAAATGACATAGATGGAAGTACTGTCGCATCAAGTTGATACTATGATACTAAAGCTCCATCTATGATAACTGTTCGAAATTAATTTGCATACAGTGCTGTGATAACGTAAATTAAAATTACCGAAGTTCTAATTAGAAACAAATTATTATAAAAAATTGGTGAGGAATGCAACAAGCTCAAATGTTCTCCATACAGTTCTCAAATATCCAAATAGTTTGATTATAATGATTCGTTCGGAAGTTAGATTTTGTTTATGGCAACACCTTTGTAATAGTATGTTATACCCCAATAGATGGCACTATTGATAATTTGTGAAACCAAGTTTTAAAATACATTGAATACATTATATGAAATACGCAAATGTGCCAAGATCTATTGATTTCACTTTGATGACGTTCATTTGTTGACTAAAATGAATTTATTCTCATATATACAATGATGAAAATCTTAAAACTAATTAAAATAAAAACTTAATCTAAACAATCTAAAGGGAGTCCGTGCCCATCCGGCATGGTTCCAAGAACACTAGCTGCATTCCCGCGCTGGATAGCAATCGCAATTCTCTGCGCGAGATATGATCCAGCCCTCTTGTCAAACGTGGTACTATTTGTTTGAATTGACCGACTGACTAGTAGATTGAAATGAATTGGAAAAAAATGAATATTGTTTTAGATTGTTACACGATTGAAAAGCTACCAACTTGTGATTTTAAGGAAACTGCGGATATGCGAAAATCTGGGGAATTGATTAAACGGAAAATAGTTATCATCGCTTATTTATTTTTTAAGCGGTGATGAATATTTTCCGTCGGTTGTCTTATTACAGAAAAATAACATGTACAAACTGGTTATGATGTTAAGTGATTGCTACAGCTCAAAGTCATCTATATCCAACTCATACAGAATTTAAGTCCTATCTGAACTTGTACCTATATATTGTTGTTAACGGCAGATTGTGAGGGCAGTGGTGGTACCTTCCTGCTTTGTATTACATTCTCACAAATTTGGCATCTGATATTTGTTCAGTATATGCTTATCTTTTAGCTGTCAATATTTTTGTACATAGTTTCTATGATAACTATACTGTTTCGACATGATAAGTATATTTCTAGAGGTAATGGAATCTGTATGATTTGCCCGAGGAAGTCATCACGTTTTTGCGTCTCAGTATCTACGTTTGTGTGTCGATTAACTAAAATTTGAAGCGAAGATTTTAGTCCTAGTAGCATTACCCCTGTGATGAGCATCAAGTGGGTCTTCTGTTGTTTGGATAGCAGTGAGTAATTAAACCAAGTGGACTGCATACTCGTATGATACTTCAACTTGATAAATTTTTGGAGCCGCTTCTTCAATAAGTCACATAATTGCTGGTCACCAAAGTTATATTAATTGTCTGTATAATATGGCCATGTATAAAATTTAAGTAAACTTTGACAATTTCTGTTTTTATTATCACCCGATAATGTATTTTATTACACTGCAAACTTTGTTATATTTTAATGCTGTGAACTTTTAAAGTGGTTGAAATGGGTTTTATCAAACCGCTCATAGGATTTTTAACAAGATTTAACTATTGCCATAAAAGCAGGTCTGACTAGTTCACTAATCCCGACTCTAGTTAGTTGACTTTCCCTCCAAAGTACAGGACTGCTTTAGAAATTTTACCGTTCAAGTTCACTAATTTAACTACCTACCATTTCTGACGTTATTAAATTTTCTCAATCCTATTGATCTACACAAACTGCTAAAAGGCTTTTCGTCTGTGATATCTATCGGTTCATATATGCATAAATGGCATGTGATGTAAAGTGGAAACTGATTGCTAGTGAGTTTTCAATGTCCTCTAATTTAAATTCATAACCGACTTAAGTATGCTTTTGCTTTAGTGATGTTAAGTAAAATATAAATTCGTTATTGTTTTTAGCCATATTAACTACTATTATAATTATTTGTTACAATAATTATAACGTTTAATAATTTTCTTACACAGTTATTTGTTACACGTTACACGTTACTGTGTAACAAATATGTGATGAATATTCATTTATAATATTTAACTGTGTTTTATTGTAAAATAAGTAAATAACTTACAAGGTCGCTAGGTTTGTCGTAAGGAATAAAGTTCAGGGGAAATCAATGAAAACTTTTTACTGCTTGTAAATATCTATTAAAACTCCAATAGAATATGACATGAAGAGCAACATAAACGGCAATATTAATATGAATATCTCTTTATTTAATAACAATAAACTCTAGACAGGAGGTATTTGTATCTTAATGTAACACTATTACTGCCACATACATTAAATTTATAGGAATAGTAAAATTCATTGTAACAAAATAACATTCAGCAGTGTGAAAGAAGGTGAACAAGATGGAATTAAGCGAAATATTACAAGGATTTTCCGGGTGAATATTTCAGTAGAAAATCTATAATACTTAAAAATACTGATCAATATGTTTAAAACATAAAATGAACGGAGACGAGAAAACAATGAATTTAAAAACAAAGATAAGTAAATAATCACATACTGATAGCCAACAAACTTAAGTAAATGGGGAATCATACAAACATTTACATCAAGAGGTACAATTTCAAATTAAACATTTTACAAAATTAAAACATAATATTGAAACTCGTACTAAACCTTTATCAAAAATATGTAATAAGGAATGTTTTCTAAATATAATCAGCATTTTCGAACATAAAGGAGATTGATTGCTTTGAATGGCAACAACAGAAATTAATTCAGAAATCGTTTACGCTTCCAATGAAGGTAGTGAGAAAGGGATTTTAAGTACAATATTTTAATCGACATTTACGATAAATCAGACTCACATTAGCGAAGGAAAGTCAGACTTTAGTCACTGCTACGTTTTAGTCTATCCAGGTGATGCTGATGAAGTAACATAAAGTTAATGAATACGCTGACAAAATATTTATGATAAACACAAGAAAGACGGTAGTTATGGTAAGGTAGCTATTATATGTAGTTGCTGTTATATTAGTATTTATTTTAACGTACAGTTTTTGGGAATTATGAACAGTTTTTGCATCACCTGAATAAAATAGTAATAAGTTTTAACAATCATAGGATAATTTAGAATCTATGATAACTTTAGGACGACTAGAGGAATTATAAAGCTGATAAATTGAAATTTTTATCTACAAATTCTAATTTATAGGCCATATATAAGTTAGTAAATAGATCTGTTTCGAAGCTTAAAATGAGGCTAAGATTAGTGTGTATTTTGGCTTTTGAGGATACATGTTCGTGTCGTTATTGACCAGCCATTGGTGGGTGACGACGGCTTGATTAGTTCCATTTGTGGACAGATCTGTTGGAGGATATAGTCCACTGGTTAAAAGGTTGCGCGGTTTAAAGAGCTCGTCGCCTCCTGCCTGGGCCTCCGGCGAAGTTGGCAGCTTGCATGGCCATGAGATGCTTGGCGTGGATTGCTCCGGAGTAGCCACGGTTCAGACCGAGATCCAGGGCACGTTTCTCGCTGTAAACGAGATTTAATCATAATTAATTTGATAGCAAATTAAATATTCTGTTCATTATATCAATCTACTTAAGCATATCGTTCCAACAAAAAATTCAAAGATTGTAAAAAATATTTAATGTTCAGATTTAACTTGAAAAACTGAATTTAAGCAACAAAGTATTACTTTGCGATATAATTATTTATAAGTTTATTTACATATTATTATAGATTATTTATTACCCTTCGAATTATAAGCTTTATAGGGAATTTCGCAATACAATACTTTGCATTAACATTTGCATTAAAACACCCATTTTGTACTAGCGAATCTATCGAACACGGTACTTAAAGGATCTTGGTTCTTCCACCTGCGAAACTCTACGCACAGAGGATTTGCAAATTTACATAACATGTTCGCTTTAGTTTGTTTTACATTAGCCTCTTTCAATACGACTTAGAATAACCTTTTATACTTGTTTCGGAAAGAACAACAAACAATAAATTTATTATTAATCTTCATATACTTAAAAAAACCTTTTAGATCTAGCTACATTAAAAAAATTTAAATAATTGCTTCTTTCTTGCAACAATGAATTAAAAAATGTAAATCAGTTAGATTTTGAAAATGAAAATTTTCAAAATCACACCTGTCTAATATTTATATGTTAAAATGTTGTTAACGTTAAGAGTGCTCTCCTTTAATACCTTTTAAAGAAGAATTTAAAAACCAAAACAGATAAGAAATTAGTAATAAGTAAGCTAAATAGTAGCTTTAGCTAGGAAACCACGAATTTCTACCAGCTCCAATTCATAAACATGACGAGGAAATCTATCTTTATAAAAGTTCACCAGGCGCTCTAAATCTTTACAGACAAAATGCAAACAAATGCTTGGCTTAAAAGCTTTACAGTGTTTTTCCATTGCGTACCAAAAAAAGGAGACTGTGCACTATATACAGCCTTCCTAACATTACCGTATGTTTCATTTCGGTCAGTTTTCATGAAATCTTGACATTTTACATTCATATTCGAATATTACATTCTGATGTCATTCAAAATTTTGGGCGGAAATGTTTTATGACATTCAAATAAGGGTTTTATAATGGACAGTTGCATTGACTAAATGTGCCCAGTGGACGAGTAAAGAGGCAAGATTGTCGAATCAAAGGGCTTATTAGTTAAATTAAAAGGTTATATAATTTTAACCATAAAAGTGGGCATCACAAACATAGTTAAGCAGCCTCGCGGCCTGTATGTACGTAGTTGGATGGGTGACGGCTAGTAGAAAACTTGATGCTTCCTTGTTTGAGGAGATACATTTAGAAATCAGTTCCGGCTACTATCGATAGATAACAGAAGATAAATGCCTTATGTCTGCGTCTGTGTGCGTGCTATTCTCAAAAACGGCTTAACAGTGCAGCCACTAATGTATTGAAGTAAACTTCACTTAAAATGTAGAATCCATTTAATTTCAAGCAGCCTATAAATAAAAATGGTACTTACGTCAATTTAAAATTTACATGTCAGAGTACATGAGTACTTTTTGCTGTTAGAAAGTCAGAACGAGCCAAAATGAATTATGTTGTGGGTAGCAGTTGGTATTACTTAAAATTTTAATACATGCAAATAATAACATCCATGTAATTTATTATAAAGGACGACCATTAAAGATTGCTATCTCCTATAAATTAAAATTTTAAAGCATGCAACTAATAAAATAAATTTGTTTTTCTCTAAAGCGCGATAGTTAAAGACACTTTCAAAAAGATAACTCAATTTTAACAACAACAACAACAAATGCATTGAATAAAGTTAAGAAGTAACGGCATTAATTGGAATCCATTACAAACTTTAATAATATTCTTATTAAGTTATCGTGAAAGGCTTTAGCTCTTTCGTATTATATAAAACTGACAGATTTATTTCAACTCCACTTTTATACTCTTTATAGAAGAAAATATTAAAGTTTAAAATGGATGATTAATAACATAATTACAACAGTAAGATGCAACTTTACTAATATTATATCTAAGGCAGATTATATACAATCCATTCTACTATCCGTGCAAATTTACATCAAAAAACTTGATGATATTTGTGTATTTAATGAGATCTCAATGGACACGACTTTGTGGTACATATAGTCGAAGTTGTTATGTATTTTGTTATATAATGCATAAAGCTCTCAAATTGTTATTTTGACTACATTTTGTTAATTACTGGTAGATGCAATTAAAGAATGAACAATGAAAAAGAAACTGATATCCATTTTATGACAAATTTGTATGAAACGGGTACTTAAAAACAACGATGTTTTGATAAATACACTCGTAAATGATGTGGACTTTGTTATATAATGCAGAAAATTCTCCAGTTGCTATTATGGAATACAGTTTGTTATTTACTTGTAAGTGATTAAATAATATTATTCGTTGTTTACGGACAGAGGGAATGGATAGTGTATATGAAGATTTATGACATTCCAAACATACCTAGTAATGTCATCTTTGTAGCTGTAAAAGATAATGATATATTAAAATTTGAGATTTAAAACTACCGCAATCTTAGCTTAAAGATGTCGGACAAAACGCCTTTAAATTCATATTAAAATTATTATTATTAATATATATACAGATTCGTATAAAGTATGTATATTCTTGCTTAATATATCTTGCAGTTTATTGTAAAAGTAATATTATTTCACACTTCAAAATAAATGAGAACTGACACTTACAAGTCATTGAACCTTTGTACGATTTTTTATATTACGAAATAAACAGAAAAATAGTTAAAAAAACTTATTACAGCTAAAGAAAAAGGTATTTATAACTTAAATATGCCATTCCAAAACTCTTGTTTGTGGGATAATGAGCAGAACACTGGCAGCCTGGTCATTTACGGACCAAACATAAATATATGTAAGTAAATAGTAATTAAAACTAAAGAAAAATGTATTTATAAATTAAATTCCTGTTTGCGGTAAAATGTCCAGAGCTTTGGCAGCGTTATCAATTACAAACTAAACATAAAGATATGTAACTCAAAAATAATTAAAATTAAAGGAAGACATTTTTATAAATTAAATACGCCATTCAAAAGTCCTGCTTATGACAAAATGCCACGTTTCCTCGTTTCGCATTATTATTTCTTACAGGTAAATTGTTCGCATTTTATGAAAAGGAAAAATCAAAAAGCATACGTTTCCATTTTGCGTTCCATTTGGATGAGGTTGTTGAGGCGGTTCAGCATGTCCATGATCTCTTCGGGCTCGTATTGGGCTTCATCGCGGTAGTAGTTGCTAGGGCTGCAAAAAGTACGTCCTTTTAATCCTTCCATGAGAAGTAATTGTTGGGGGCTGATAAAATTCGTACTTTTAATTGCCAAGAGAGTAGTACTTTCTAGGGCTGCAAATAGTACGTGCTTTTAATACCTACAAATAAGGGCTTCTCAAAGAAAAGTAAATAACTTTCTTTAGATTTTACCAAATGCTCTACTTTTTTGTTTTATTCCTATAACTATAAAAATTTGAGACTATACATATGTGTAATGATGGAATCTAATAATAAGAACATTTTTGCTGTTATGTCTCTATATACGATGTTAAACTAATATCATCGCAGAATTTATAAATTTTTCTACATCTACTGTTTAGGTTGACTTTAGCCGTGACCACGAACCGTGCAACTGGTTCGAAATATCGGCAATTAAAAAAGCATTAATGCAAAATTAAAAAAGTTTTGAAGGTAGTGATATGGTGCGATCAGAAAACTTCATCGCAGTCGTTATAATTTATCTTGACGCAATTATTGTCTCGGTTGTCCATTGATAGAATTTTAAGGACCTTGCACAATTATTTCAGTCATAAATTTGGGAGAAACGTTTCTAAAACAACAATACTATAGGACTCTTTTTGCAAATACGTTAAGCGTCAGTTAGGTACTACTACCTGGGGAAGGAAGATGCTGGCACGACGAACAGCAGAGCGCCGAGCAGGCAGCAAAGTAAGAAGCAGCTGACGCGCATCATTCTAGAACAATCACAAACTTACTTAAATAACATAAATATAACATATGTACAATAAGAATTCCGTTCCGTTCCCTCCGTTCAATACTGCATAGCGCCAAAACGCATTTCCGTGCTCTATAGCGATCGCAATTATCCGCATATATTTTATGCGGAGAATTGCGTGATGAGAGGACTGCTTCATAACCAGATCTCTTATCACCAACAACATGGACCGAAATTGGTACAAATCCTTTAAGTTTTCTTGATGTTTGAGCCCCATGAATTAAAGAATTCAAATCAAGCGGAAAAACTTTATCACTACTAAGTGAAACATATTATATTTGCGTCGCGTGGCTTAACTTGTCGTGGCTTTACTTGTCGTGACTTCACTTTTGTTCAGTATATGTTCCGTATTTATTATTAAATTGCGAGTTTCATTAAAGGTTTGTAACATACACCGAAAAGTAAAATTCTCAATTATCACCTAGATATGTTATACATTTTTCGGGTGAAAATACTTTATTTTCTTTTTGAACGACATGTAGTGAGTTCTTTAGAACTTTTACACGTTACGTTAAAACATACGCTGAAAAGTTATGAATTAACATAGGAAATATGTCAATCGTTTAAATACACGATTTTAATTATATTATTGCGGAATTTGTACATTTGACTATGTAATGGACGCTCACGATTAACGTTTTTCGATTATCGATATTTCGAAGAACAGCGATTTAGCCGTGATCACGAGTCATGCAACTACTTGGAAATAGTCGTGCAAATAATTAAAAATTGACAATCATCAGTACCCGTTCCATAATAAAATGCATTTCAATACGAACATTACTCAGCGAGAAACGTATAAATAACCCTTATTTGAACTCCATTTAATTTATGATCAGTCAAATGCTTTTATAGTATTTAATTATGTAAACATTTCTCTACTTTTAATAACATAGGTATACCTTTCAATTAAAAAAGCTAGCAAAACAGCATTCAGGTCACCTGATGGTAAGTGATCACTGTAGCCGAGGTCGTTGCTACTTTTGAGGACGAAGGTCCAAGGTTTCGAATTGAGAGGCATGGTCAATGATTCAATTCTTTCACGGCAGAATATGAGTGCGGTGCTGGTACCTCCCCGCTTAAACTATAGCTTACCACATTACGAAATAATAACTAATAAAAAATGTACCGGCGAAATAAATATGCGATAGAAAGCATTCAAGTACTTGTGGAATTGTATTTATGATGTTATGTAGAGAGTAAGAAGGTAATTTCAGCCGCGTTCAAAGCATCTGTCAAGGAAATTCCACTCGTAGAATTTAACAAACACTATAACTGCTCATTCAACTCAATAAACAATGGTCGCGATTTTGCTTGATTTTATACATTTTAATCGAACTGATCTTATTCAGGAAATACCAGGAAGTAATTACGCACTAACCTTATTCAGGAAAAGAGCTAATTATGTTGTAGGCTAGCTGCGATAGTGGCATTTATTTATGAAGGAAGACAATAAGAAAATAATCGAAACAAAAATCTGACTTCAAAAGAAATCGTATCTTCTGTGTTGTACCTTTAAGGATACTAATATCTTTCAAATGTATTTTATTTGTATTTATGTATTCTTTTAATTGTATTTATGTATTCATAGATACATAAGTAATGTATTTATTTAATTGTAATTGTATAAATTGTAATGTAAGGTCCGATAAAATTTCATTGTCAATTTTTCCATTATATTTTTCCTCTTGAAAATAAAATTGGAACAATGAGAAGTAATGTAAAAATCTTTCTCCAAATTGGTTAATAAATGACGGTATGCGGGAATAAATATAAAAACATTACAACTTATTTAGAAAAAAGAAGTAGCCTTTTAGGTCTGTTAAAAAGTATTATATATCTTAACTGTAATTCATAATTATATTTTAAATATTTTTTATTAGTTTTGTACTGAGAAAATAGTAATATTAAACGATCGTTTATGTCACTTTGAAAAAAGGTGTTTTATTCCTATTTCTATTAAATATTCCTTACCTTTCATTGGTAGGTACGAAGACCGCATCATTTGTCTTCCTTTAACGACCAAAGGAATTCAACGTACGTGTGGACAATTTACTACCATTGTATATATTGTTTTACAATTTTACGAGCATTTTGTAATAAAACGTTTCGCTTAGATGGAAGCGTGCTTGGGCATAAAATTAATTCAGCTATTGAGAGCAATATAGAAGTCATTGGGTAGTTTGTTTACCCACAGCTATTTTAGTTTTAAATACAGGTAGGTTAACTGCGAAACTGTATTTTTGTCGATTTTATTATATGACAGGTACTCAATTTACACTTTTTAATTGCCGATATCGCATGGAACCACTTGCATGGCTCTCCTAATCCATCGTAAAGCATTACTTGTGTGTAGAGAGATGCGGTTGCCGGCTACACTTTGAAGGGAGGCGACCATCTTTTCCTCAGAAGTAGTACGTATAAGTATGTACGTAGGAGCTCGGATATTTTACAGATTTATGGTTGTACGTGGATGTCTATGGGCTGCGACTACTTAACATGAGGTGGTTTGCATTCTCGTTTGCTACTGATGTCACTTAAAAAATGGCCTGCGGTTACGGCGAAATCTACGAGCCAAGCAACTGGTTAAAAATCTCGGCAATTAAAATGTGTTAATCGTGAGAACCCGTTATAAAATAAGAGGTGTAAATGTTATTAATTTAAAGTTGTATAGAGTTTTTTATGTGACAAAATAGCAAGAGTGCATGTCGCCTGTTGCTAAGTACTCGCTGCAGCCCTGAGACATCTACGTGCAATCTTAAATAGTCTTATCTGAGGCCATACGTAGTTGCATTGCTACCCATTAGGGCCTTTTTCCATTAGAACATTATCGCCTCGATGTGAGTATAGCAGGCACCTCTCTAATCAAAATTATGAGGACGGTGGTGGTACCTACTCAGTCGAACTATAATTGTACCAACCACCAACCACCTGTACCATTTATTATGTATCATGAAAAAAAGTTTTTTAGTCCGCCTATAAGGCCTTATTTCCATCTCCCAAAAGAAACTTATTTTAAGCGTACTTCCAAATTTGGTAATTTGTGACTTTCCGAGTGTATCCACCATATTTCGATAATGTGCAAAAACAGTTCACAAAGGATCTTCACAGAGGATTCCAACAAGTTTAGAAACCATTTTAATAAAGGTACATTTACATTTCTCTACCTTAAGCCTATTTTACATAAACACAACCGGTATTTGCTGAAACCGAGCCCCCAGCTAACGCTGTTCAACATAAATAGCTTTACAACTTTTGTTAACAACTATGTAGTTTATGAAATTAAACAAACTAATACGAATCCTTTTTTTCATGTGAGAGAAATCACATCAAAAAACACTTAACATCAGGTGGTCCGCATGCCCGTTTCTTACTCTTTTACAATAAAAAAAATCATAAATCATTAGAGCTGAAAAAATGTATCACGAAACTTCAAGAAAACGTAATATTTTTATTTGTATCGAAGCAAATCTCATGATCAGTGGACTGTAAAAGTAGTTACAGCTATCGACGTATAATAATCAAGATGGAAATCATATGGAAAATTTGACCCGCTGTATAAATATATTTTTTGAAAGCTCAAATATAGAAACTAGGACAAAGTCAACCCTTAACCCTTGGCAGCAGTAACGAAAACGGACAGTGAATAAAATTTTAAATTGGACTCTTATGAACCAGACACAACCAGAATACAATGGAAACTTCTAAAAATCTTATTTGTCGATCATTTTAAAAAATACCTATTCTGCTTTATACTTTCGCATCTTTGATGGAATTCATTAAAGAATCTTCTGTCTGATTTTAATGAAGGATGGCTGATTAGCCATCGAATCTTAAGCCCCATAGCTAGATGACGACGAGAAAAATTTGAAAAATATCAGCGTGAAGAGTAAGAATAAAGCCAGAAACAGAACGGTCTCTAAATTACTAGACCAAACTAACTGATTTACGGTTGGTATGCCACATGTGATGATGAAGGGTGGTAACAGATATGTTTGGTAGAAAATTTATGCTTAGTTAAGGATTGATTTATAGCTTAGATATAGCAAACGAGCCTATAGTTTAACTGTTCGTAAGTAGTTACTAACGCTATTCAAGTCATGCGTCTATAATAAACCCCAAATAAAATTGCCTCAAATCTGGCGGGCTATGGATGTATCACTATCCCTGAGGACGGATTTGAAACGTTTCATGGAAAAGTAGTATTCTTACTATAGTATCCTTCAAATTGGAAACCAGCAAAATTGACAACACAGATATAACAGGGAAATAGTGTGAAAGTTGTGCCTATACAATTAAATAACGAAATACTACCTTAAAATTCTCGTAATTGTATATTATTTTTATTAAAAAATCCTATCTTCATAATTTTAATTCAAGAACAGAAATGAGTATGATCTGAGACAGGAGTCATTCCTAGCTAAGGTTGCATAGATCGCCGAAATATTAGTTTGCTTTACTTTAAAAAAAAAAAGTTAATAATAAAATCATAAATAATCATACCTTTGTAACCGATGTCCGCAAATTCACAAGCGAAAAGATAAAAAACTAATTAGAGTATCAAATTCTCGCTATCTATAAAAGTAACCGCGAAAATATCAAAGCTTTGTGCGTACCATCACCGTTCAGCATGGAGACGCGATTGACCACAACTGATCAAGTGCCAACTTATATGATCATCTCATTGTTCCCGTAATCGATTTCATATATCAACTCTTATCTCACTAGCCAACCAGGCGTGCTGTTGACTATGCCCTCTTGATATCTAATTAGATTGAGCCTTGATTGGACGATCCAGTAAACGGTGTTCAGGTTTTGTCACACTGGCGCGCCTGGAGAGCTTAAAGTGTTGTTTCCTGTTCTATGTCGAGAGCTATCAAAGTGATAGCCTATTACTGTGAAGTTAATGCGTGCGTGGGTTCTTCGTACACGCAGAAATTAACGAGATATGATTCATGTTAATAGACGTAAGTATGTAGTAACGTCAAACGTAGCGCTTCGGTTTTTACCGATTGTAATATATGCATAGGCTTTTTAAATTTTTGTTTGTTATGTCAGTTACTTTAACTCGTAATAAAAAATAACATTCTTGTTGACAATAAATCTTTCTTATATATAAAAATGAATGTTTGTCTGTATGTCCTTTATAGAATCGTAAACTATGCATTTGATCATATGATGATCTTTAGCAAAGTTGTTGTGCATGAGCCCACGAAGGTTTCTGAGTTGGTACGACCAATTTTCGACAGATGGTGCCACTGTCATTCCAATAAATTTCGCATATATTTTTCGAAATGAATAAAATCAATAAAATTACTCGAAATGAATTGAATTTTTTTTTTCCTTCAAATTTATTTTAGTTGATGGCGTAGTGAGTTGTTATAAAACATAAAGCATGCACATGCTTGGAGCAGCAAACTGAACTATGCTTCAGTTCTCTCCCACGAAAAAACTTTTTTGTTGCCTAATAGCAAACGAGTGTGCAAACCATTTGGTGTTGAATGGACTCTGCAATCGATAGATATCTATGTCCAAATTCAAACAGAACTAGGTTCTGTCTATCGTCGTGCAAAGATGCGTTATTTCTCTCTCTGTGATTGAAATAGTCGCCTCGTTTATGGACTTAAGGGGCAAGGCATCTCTTCAACGGAAACACAAAAACTGCTTTATGGTGGATTATGAGGGAGGTGATGGTAGGACCCGGGTCAACTATTGTTCAGCCATCTGGCATCAATTTTATTTGTGAAGATATCCACAAACATATACCACTATTAGATTGCATACAGGATTTCTAAAATATAAAACAAATCTTATGACATATGTAATTATGAAGTCATAGGAGACACAACAATAACCGTTTTACTACAATAACCAAATATTGTACTATATATATATAAACGTAGTAAGGCGAACACATCTATAAGTGTACACTATAATATTTATATTTCACCAAACTCTACATTATCATTTTAAGAGCTGTTTATTTTTACGTTACATTAATATGTTGGACCTTTTCCGACCTTTGTAAGGGTCTATTTGGGAGTACCCTTACAATTAGAAGTAATCTAGCGTAAAATTGTTGAGGTTTGAGAAACAGTATTTTCTTTTTTCTCTTTATATTATATTGAAAGTTTATTCAATAATTTTCCGCTCTTTAATTCTCCGTGAACTTTTTTCCTTATGTGTTTTATTATGTAATAGAAGGAATTACTACTATTCATACTTATGTTTTGTATTAGCTGTGTCCGCGATTTCGTCCGATGATGATTGATATAATTTGACATAACTTCTTTATTTGATAGTCGATTTAAATGAAAAAAACAATAAATGTTAAGTGAAGCCCATCACAATATAATCCTGAAAACTGCCATTAAATCCGATAAGCCATTTCTGTGATTACCACGCAAAGACATACAGACAAAACGAAAAAACATTGTTTTGTGTTCTCTTGCGTATATAAAGGCATCCCATTATGATTTTTAAATATATTTGCCATGTACAGACAGCGATCACTTACAATTTTATTATATGTATAGAATAGAAAAGATATTGTTCGTTGTTGTACATATTTTGATGCAACGTGGCAAAACAATAGTACAACTGGGGAGATATCTTAATCTTTATCACTTTAGGTAGGACGCTTTAATACTCCTGAGGCTTAAGTTGAAATGCCTCACAAGTTGGTCTTATAAATTACACATCGATAATACATTATAAATCCCTACAGCGTGTAGATTCGCCCTTTTCCGTATCACGGAAAGGTGTAACGAGGGATTTGAAAACATACACTTCAAATTTTATGGATCTGCGGTAACCATTAAGATTCTGCGTGAACGTGAAATGCCTACAAGAGCATAATTGGTACAATCCAAATTCGGTCTGGAATGTACCAAGTATACCGAACCCCCAAACGTCGATGTCAATGAAAATTTAAGTGAGATGTGCGGCAACACTCGTGGGATACATTCTTCGTGTAAAACTTAAAAAACGTACACAAACATTTGTAATGGTACATTTTTATAATAAACATTATTTATGAGACCATAAATATCTTAAATTAGGGCTCATTGCTTTAAAGAACTATTCATTAAACTTTACCTTATTATTTAAGATTGTCATTATACTATACGTTTGCTACCTCTGAGGATTAAAGCCGCCTTGCATCAAAGTGTAGCCGGCCACCGCACCTCTCTAACCGAAACACAAGTGACGGCGGGTTTTGTGGGGGGGGGTGGTACCTCCCCTGTCGAACTATATTTCTCCCATCTTTACAGTTGTTACCTTTACAGTAGTTGATTACAGATAGCCATAGGAAGCAAGACCTTATACTTGTTCTATTTTCTTGTTTTACGATTGTTCACATGACTGCTCAACTAGAAAAATACTTTTGTTTATAAACCCTTTTGAAAGAAAATATGATACAATACATAACGCAAAATACATGGCAGTGGATCCAAATGACACACTTCTATTCTGAGACGATGTTGTTATACCGTCTAGGAAACAGAATAGCTTTCAGACAATCCGCTCGGTGACGAAGCTGACGTTAGCTATTATGTGTCACTCCTGAGGAGAAGACAAGGCAAACAACTGGGTTAGGTCACGGAATAAAGATTATTTAGAAAGGCTTATTCTTAAGAATAAGTTACTATTTTTGAAATATACACTTAGAATATGAAACAGTATTTAAAATTCAATTGAATAAATAAGTATGGAGGTAAAGCTGGTATATAAATTTTCTTTATATAACTAACACACATGCGTGAAGAGTAACTGACGTTAAGTTCTGACGTTAAGACTGTTCTGGTGATAATTCGTACCCAAAACTTCAGAGCAATAGATAGCAAAAGAAGACTGAAGTTGAGTAGACATGCGTTCCTACTCCTGAAGACTAAATAGAATGTCTCTAAATACTCTGCCTTGCCCTGCAAGGTATACATCGTTGTTATTTAATTTATTCTATTTTTAAAATATTTTTTGTCTAAATATATTCTATTCGGTATATTTTTAAGTAAGGGTTGTCATAAAACACCAACAATTGCAGATATTTTCATATCCTCTTGGCACTTAAAAATTAGCAACGTTTATAAAGGTTTTACAGAGTGTAATAAAAATGCGGTCCTAAAATTCCTTATAGCTCGTCTGAAAGTGAATTAAAAAAAATTGTCAACGTGAAATATGGCACTTTCACATTACGGCCATAAAAATGACATAAGTTCATTGAAAACCAAATTATGTTACTATTTCACTTATTACTTACTATTATGTTACTATTTCTTATAGCGTGGCTTCTGTTATTTTTATATTCTAAGTTTTAGTGACGGATACAATGATCCGTTTTATTATTAGATACGTTATATCTATTTTTACTCCTTTGTTCGGTAAGAAATGTACAAAAATATCGAGAAAATATTACTATTATGTGAAAGAATGGAGACTAAGGATGGTCTAATAATGGTTAATAAAGCGTATAATTCCGTAAACTTCAAAAAATTGAGCAAATAGCACATCAAAATTTAAAAATATATATGTCATAATATAATTTACTATGTATTTTTGGAGAAGAATAGATAGAATTGACTTCGCGGGCCGACATTTAAAAAATAAATAAATTGATATAATATACTTTATAATCATCATCATTATTAAAGCTTTACTGCTGGAAGCGGAACACCTGCTTCTCAGGTTGAGAAGAATTAGGTGAATCTAATCAATCTACAGGTTTTCCTTGCTCATGCGGCATATCTTTACACACGTTTACGGCATTCCCATTATCAATAGCGATCGCTAATCTCTGTGCTAGATATCAACCATCCCTTTTATCAACCGCAGCGATTAAAGGTAAGATTAATTGTTTTATTTTTAGCGCTTGGAATATCATCTAGTTTATTATGAATTGTTCGAAGCAAAATTTATAACCCAGAATATCACATTCCCAAGAACTGCATGTTATTAGAACTTTCGCCTGCATCTTTTACACCAAGGTTTTGCTCAAAATGACAAGAACAACAGTTTTCAAAGTTTATATCTTTTCACAGTAGGAAAGTTTCCGTCCTTTAAGCGAAGCTTTCGGATCCAACCTAGACCGAGCTTTGATCCTTTTAGTTTTCACACAGTTCCTTACTTTAACTTAACTTGTCCTTAATCTGTAACGAGATATTGTAAACTAGGGGTGATGCAATCAAATATTGTTTTCAACCTAAATAAAGATTACCTTCTTTTTTGCAAGAAAAACCATCTTTACTTTTAAACACATAATTTTTTTTCAAGGTACATTTTCATTATTGAATTTAAATAGTTGGTGGACCACTCTCACCATTATCATCATCGTGATATTATTATTATTTTTAGTTTATATGGTTGTTTATTTCGGATATTAATTATGATAAGAACATTAAACATTGTTTTTTATCATTTTCGTATCAATTTCGTTCAATTATGATCTCTTCTATGAACTATTAATTTCTAGAATCGCTTCTCAAACATCAATATCATTGCTTTCGGAATCCAAAAGTGCTCTGCTGTTTTCTCCATGTCATTATTCGAAAACCTATCATCTCTAACGATGAGACCAGCCAATTGCCACAGCTTGCTAATCCAGAGCGCTATATCGATAAACATCTAAAGATTTCGTCATCACCAATTTTTAGCTTATCTTATCATAGTACGTAAATGACACTGTTTTATATAGGGTTAGAAATAACGAATGAATTACTGAAAATAACGTCTCAGCTTAATATAACTGATATTGTTTGAATGCAAATAATTTCATGAAAAAATAAGTTCAAAATTGGCATACAATATTGTAATTTTTCTATAACCAAATATAAAATCAACGCAGAAATTTCGGATATCTAAATTTCCACATTCCTCTTAATCCCTATTAATAGAACTACAACAGATAACTCATAATCGCGTCGTTGATACGATTTATCACGTCATTACCGTCATCGGTCGTTATTAATGCAATGCATTGTCGTTTTATGTCGCAATCATGATTGATGATCCGAACCAAATATTTGATTATGCTTATTTTTCGCATATCAATATGCTTAACATAAATAGTGACCGAATACGTTCAAGGTTTTATGCGTAATTTTTTTATGTTACAAGAAAATAAACTCCTATTTAAAGGTCACTGTAGGTTACGAATATCCAAATTTATGTAGGTGGCATATTTTATAAGATACGAGAACTATCAGCCGGGGAGGTACCACCGCCGCCCTCATAATCCGCCGTATTGCATTACTTATGTTTCGGTTGGAGATGTGCGGTTACCGGCTACACTTTTGAAGCGAAGCGTCTTAGTCGTCAGGAGTAGCAACGTATCTATGTTCGAGCTCAGACAGGATTTTAATCGTGTTTGTGGTTATACATGGATGTCTATGGGCTGCGACTTCTTAACATGAGTTGGTTTGCATGCTCGTTAGCTACTCTTCGCGGATAAAAAAATTCTTCATGGCCACTTATGAGAACTGTAGCAGTCTCTTCTAGGTCGTACTAGAATTGTTCCATCTGCATACGACATTCTCATCTCTTCATATAAATATCAGAAAAATGTAGATATTATTTCATCGCATAACAAGCAACATAACGTTGCCTACTCATAAAAAATACTAAAAGATGACCTTACGTACTATAATTAATGTATTATTTAGGAAAAAAATGTAATTTGCAAAACGCAGATGCCTAATTTTTTTCAGCACACAGGTGGCAGGTTGTCACTGCCGTTTTTTACGCTCGGAATAAATCAAAATGGCGTCCGTAACAAACGTAACGTGTAAAGCGTGGCGCAAAAACTTTTCCAAAATTAATTCCATTTGTACCGTCACTGGGATTTTGTGTTAATGCCGATGAATAACAAAGTGATAAAAAACAAAAAAGAGTTTCCGTAAAACGTGCATCTTTTACGGAACGCAAAACAATTTGTTGAAGTTTTACTGCAGCGTGGAGGCCCACGCTTAAGCCGATGGATCTAGTTTAAGCCGATTTGAAGGAAAGTGTTTTAAAGTTCAGCAGTTGTTCGGGTACTTAAAAAATCTACTGCAGTATAAAATGCACTTTACATAAAATGCTATCGTGTAACCTTAACTGTCGTTACCATTATAACTGCATTGACTGGGACTATGACTAATTGTATTTTTCTTTTATATCTCTAAGTATTATACAACAAACTCCCCCGTCGCGTTTATTTGTCTGTCTGTTCGTGACAAACTCAAAAAGTGCTATACGGATTTTCTCACAGTTTTCAACAACAGGTAGAATGATTCCTGAGGAAGGTTTTGGTGCATAATAAGTTAACTTTTTTGTAAATTGGGTGAAAAATGAAATAGTTAAATTCAATATAGTAATTCAGTCGTCCTTCGAAATAGATGTTTGTAATTGTTAGTTTTTCTAATTAGGTAACGACTGGATGCATGTATGAAAAAATGATAATGTAAGTAAATATAAACTCTATTACCCGAGCGAAGCTGGGCGGGTTCGCTAATTACAATATATATTAATGCTCACAAAGAGATGCTTTAAATTCCAACTTGACATAAATTAAAATATATTCAAATGAAGTAGATTTTCTAACAGAAGAAGTGTAACCAATATTTAGTTTAATAACGTTCTTGTCACTTCACGAATAAATTTAGGCAAGATAGGAACAATATTTAAGTAATCAATTATTTAACTGTCTTATTAGTAAGACAGCAGTAGTGTTTAAAATGAAAAGATCTCATAGATTAACTAATAACGAACTCAGAATTCAGAATCATGTAATTATGAAGGTAGTTACATAGTCAAATTATTAAATATACATATGTAGACAACAATAAGTATGTCCATATAAGAATTGTTACTTTGAAAGAGCCCGCTTAATTATAGCCAGAAATCGTATTTGTCTACACGAAACACAAGAACTGCTTAACGAGGGCTTAAGAGGACAATGGTATCTTCCCGGTTACGCTATAATTCTACCACCAATTAAATAAAATGATAGGATATATCAGTAGCACCTGTATTCTCAGTACAAGAGGTACATGCGCCAGAAGGACACTAAAATCCTTTATGAAAGGAAAAATTGGTAGCGACTGAAATGTAGCTCTACTTTTGATATGTAACGCCTTTGAAAAGTAACATCTTTTGAAATGTACCTTAGTTCAGTGAGCTACAATTTTTCTAGATAGGAATAAATTCCATGCAATAGTTGGGATATTAGAGAACACATCTCAAAACTTAAAGACTAATCTTCGGCGATATTATTCAACCGTCGATTGGTAGATCTCATTCACTTAAACATATTCTCAGAAAAAAATATTTACTTTCTCCTTTTCAAAAAAAAATCAAACAAATAGCACCACATTTCATCGACGCCGCCGGTGACAAGAAGGCTGGTTTATATCTCGCGCAGAGAATTGTGATTGCTATTCAATGCGGAAATGCAGCTAGTGTTTTTGGAACAATGCCCCATGGGCACGGACTCCCTTTAGTTTGTTTAGGTTAGGCTTTTATTATAATTAGTTTTAAGATTTTCGTCACTGTAAATATCTTTCTTATTTTTTTTTCTTTTTTTCTCCTTTCTTTTTGTCGGTTAAGAGTTTTCCCTTCACCGTAAATCGAGAGAAAAGTAATTTATAGTTTTCGGACATCGGAACACTGAAATATTTACAATGTTGCGTGCTACAAATGGACAGCACGTACATAAGCTTAATAAGCGAACTTACTTGTAAGATCCCTATAATAATATATTTATTTAAAGAACAGTCCTCACATGTGACAATGGTTCAGAACGTTTACGCTAAAATTCGGTCATTAGTCATATGAGGGGGATACATCAGTATACACATCATAGGACCTAATCGAAAACCGTATCGACATATGAAGTACTGGTCGCCATAGCCGAACTAAGCTTCGACGTATTATTATTATTAGTAAAGTAACATGATTACTCGTAGGTATAAATTTACTCGTATATACTCAATTTATTTGGTGGAACAAAATGGTGGTACGTACCCTATCTTTTCCTGCGTAATAAATACTTATGAGGGCTTCGGGAAATGGAAATAAAAGGTAAGACGATCATAAGTTTTTATTTCCGCTTTAATTTATCCAAATTAGTGCCGTTACTTGTTTGGTAAATGTACTTCACAATGTTATCTTCGTGAATGTACTGTTTTACTATGAAATATATTGAAATCTCACAGGAACAACACAATGGCGTAATTATATATTTTAATAATTAATTAACTTGTTAATTAGTGTGAAAATTATTGAAATTGAACTTTTATGTGATTAATTGAACCTGTTTGTGGTTGATTACAGATTTCATGGGCTGCGGTGAACGCATACCTATTATTAATTGGACTACCCGTTTGTCTGTTTATGTATGTATGTATGTATATTGAGTGCTAACTTTCCCTAAAATCAGTACTTTATATACAAGTGTGCCTACGTACAAATAATCTATTTAAATTTCTGTATTGCGTTTGAAAGTTTGTGTATCAACTGACATTGCTATAAATGTGGAATAGACAAAAAACTAGAACTACAAACTAGGTATTCACTCCATTATAAGTGACTAATTCAGATTAGTTATTATCCAGACTATTTCTTTTAGGGATCATAAAGGATAACATTTTTTCAATTTTTCGCGAGTAAAATGAATAAAAACGACGCAGTGAATAAAATACAATTGATTATTTAATTTTCGTTATGAGATTGTTAAATTTTGCTATATTTTTGGGAAAATCCGTTATCTACACGCGTTAAATTTATGCATACGGGCTGACGTTGACGTGTGGATGTTAACCAACTGTTCTTGGCATATTCTGGACCGTCGGACCCTCGTTAACAGGCGTTACGTTGGCTTCATATACCTAACTCCGACAGGTTGCTCATATTGCCTGTAGTGATTATATGTTGAGAAGACTGAAAAAAGGTATGTTTATATATATGTTAAGCTGTCGCTACAGCGATTCCACATGCATTTTTTTTTTATTGTGAAAGAGTAAGAAACGGGCATGCAGGCCACCTGATGGTCACTGCATCCCATGGACAACCACGTCCAATCTCAAATAGAACAGAAGTTCTATTTAAAGATTGACGCGAATGCGTTCCTACTCTTGAGGACTAAGATGGTTGCCTCCAATAATGTGTATCCGGTAACCACACCTCCCCAACCGAAACACAATGCACTAAGAACATATCGCTTTACGGCGGGCTATGAGGGTGGCGGGGGTAACGCCCCGGGCGAGCTCTAACGGATATACCACCTTTAACAATTTCAAACAAGACTAAAGCCCTATCTGAGGTCGTACGTAAATACATTGCTACCTTTGAGGTCCAAGACGGTTCTCTTGCTTGTAAGTGCGTTCAGCAACCACAACCTTATAGTCAAAACAAATAAAATTCGTTACGGCGGACTATAATGGTGACGGTGGGATTTTTTGGCCGACCTATAGTTCCAGCATCTATATGAGAATGTGAAAGTATTTTTATTCTTTGAGACAATTTTGAATTTTATTTCCATTTATCATCATGTTATCAGTGGAAAAACCGCTCGAGTTGACTCTCAATACATTACCGGTGCGCAGTGGCTAAAACCCTTTCAATCGCATGAGAAGAACGGAATCCAGCTGTGGAATAATTGATTATTAATAATGACCTACTTATAACAACAACTATACCTCCACTGCGACCATGTAATTAGAAAAAATATACGCGATTTTATTATAAACCCACTCAACAAGTTTTTCCTATAATAAAACCAGGCAAAGGATTCGAACTTCGTCCAGCCATAAAGTGATGTTAAGTAGTCTTGGAATTTTCTGAATAATTGACTCTGACGTCAGTTATAACTTCGGAACGGCTGTTTTATTTCATCTCAGACCATTTTAACCAGTAATGAATACGTTAATATTGCTTTTTATGGTTGTCTAACTTTATGTGTTTCGCACATAAATCTCTTTAGATGGACGTCATCGTATTGGTATATTCAGTGGCTCGTTGGAATCCTTTTTATGTCCCACTGCAGGGAACGAAATTTAGAGGAAGTCTGGAAAAAACTTCACCAAACTGTTCCAATGTGGATTAGTGCCGGAAGACATTTGTTATTGGCCAAACATTATTTGAATTTAAACTTCTTAAAAATAAATTCAGCGAATGCTACCCAATAACAGCTGGACTAATAGCTTAGCGAGTTTTTCGAAGGATGAAAGGGCGCAAAAAATGAAGCTCCTCGCGGTAACCCATCTAACGGACCCAGTCGAGGAAGGATTTTGTACATCGGATGCGATCTGCATAAATCACATACTGTGAGAGTTTCTCCGTTGGTTTTATTTATTTGATCGTTTATTAGGTATTTATTTATTTATTTATTTGTTTATTTTTTACTAGTTATTTACAACTATTCTTATTAAATTGGATAAATGATAAAATATAATTTTGTTGGTGGTGATTGTGTTAATATCCCTTATTATTTTTTATAATAAGTACATATTAAAGGAAACTGTACGGATAAAATTTCCTATGAATATTTACACTATACAATATATAATACACAATGAATAATAATTTTATGTTTCGAGAACAAAAGAAGAACTCCACAATTTGTCACTGGTATACATAAAATTTTTGTTTTGAATTGAATTTTTCTTCACTTCCTTATGATATGAATAGTTCCTTTTTTAATCAACCTTTTATAACTACGTTACAAAACTGGGGATTATTATGAAGTATAATCGTCAGTTTAAATAGAAACATTTTCTTAGCCTACTTTATCACTAAAGGCGAAATGTAAATTGTGTCTAGTGTCACAGTATAAAGAGAAATCAGTAGTGACAAGAATGTGACTAGTATGTATAATCTTAACTGAAACGAACAGTTGCAATAGAAGAATATTTAACAAAGGTACCCTACTATAGGGGTCGCTTAGTCGTTTGATGCCGGCATACTTCGCTATATTGCTTAGTCTCGATTACTTTGTCGATATTTTGCTTTGGTTAAAACACATTTTACGTTCAATTTCTGAATACGGGCCTTCCGTCATGACTCCTAGTGTACTTTACCACGCTACTTCCAAGCATCTTAGTTGAGATTTGGGTAAATGGCTAATTCGTCTATCAAATGTTACTAATACACCCTTAGAGCTTTCGACAACGCTTAACGACTGCTATTTATATACAATAACCGAAGCTCATTGCTTAACGTGTTCTCTGAATTAGACAAGCGCATAGGATATTTAGCCATTGACGAATACCCATCTAATTCCCAACCGCGAAAGACTTTGCTTATCTTTTTTGGATCTTTTAGAGTCTGCCCAAACCACAGGACTCTGCCTACGTTTGGATTACTGTCTTTACTCTGTGTTAGTGCTATCGTAACTTATTTTACATTTCCTTTGACTTACATTTCAAGAAACTTGAAGTAAGTTTTACTTACGATAAGATAATTCCTTTGTATTCCTATCCCCGAAATGAGGATATTTCTGGAAGTATTAAGAATGATATACTCGTAATTCGTAAAATATTCCCTTGCTTATAATATTATTTTATTGTTTTACATTTAATATATAAAAACAGATTATGATACAAAACCGTTATTTGACATTATTATTGTTTGTATTGTAAAACGTAATTTTGAGATTTACTAGCATTAAGATCACGAAAAATAAATGTAACCATCAATAAATAAAAAGCCGTTGGTTTAAAAAGAAATAAATGTAAAAGATGGTGAAAAGCCAGGTTTAAAAGAAACAGGTCAGTTCCATCCATTAGCCTTTAGACATCTATTGCTAAACATAAGTCTCCCCTTGAAATTAAAGTTTGCATACTTTATGCTTACTTTTTATTGTCTTTGTAGGAATATGCGCCTTTACTACCTATATTTGAATTTAATTCCTTTACTCTACGTCATCCACGGGTTGACATGGTGTTTTATGACATTGACGTAGCAAGCAAGACTGCCATATCTCCTGGTAAGATCATACAAGTAATGATTATCTGCGACGAGCTCTATATAGAACAAGAATCCTATCTGAAGTCGGTTGTAGATGGGTTTACTTCCGAAAACTAAGATAGATATGCGATAGATACGCGAACAATTGTATTCGTTGCTACTCCTGAAGATGAATATGGTAGCGTCATTACAATACAAAATTGATTGCTACTTCAGTAACATAAGAAAATATTAAATTTATGTTCGCTTGCTACGTTAAATCAATTATAATACCTACACTTTTTATTATTATTTTTATGAGAATATGATGATTTCTGACACTGGCCAGAGAGAACAGAAGAAAAGTATAAAAAAGCGAGAGTTGAAAAATACTACGGCAGTACATATAATTAAATATGGAAACGAAATCTAGGATTAAGTTGATCTTTTAGTGAAATGTGAAAAAATGAATATGAAGGTGATCTTTTATAACGAAATATGAAATTTATGTCTTTTTTCTCACTCTAAATCCTAATAAGAGCAAAAAGACTTTCAGAAACCCGCAAGTAACAAACCAACAAAAATGTTGCAAGAAAATCTTCCTGCATTATTTTTGTTATGTATTTCTTCCATCCGTTTATACGTTCTTGGAAAAAATCCATGAAACTTGGCTAAATACCAGATGAAATATGTTTGAGTGTTTTCTGCAATCTAAATATATATTACGCTAATGGATTTATATTTTACTCCTTTATAAATAAGTATAAAATATTGCGGTACGCGATGAGGATGTTTATGTTTTTCCGGGTAAGTAAATTCATAACCAATATAAATATTTTATTTATTATCATATATACAATGATGAAAATTTTAAAACTTAATCGTAAATTCATTGCATATTGTAACATAACGTTATTGAAGTTTTGTACTGTACAAATATTTTTAAGGAATACAACAATGTTAAGAAGTAAAGCAGGTTTATAAAACTTTTATGTGTTTTTTCACATAAGTTTAAATATTACCAAAATAATAAATTGTTTGGCTGCAGAAGAAGCCAAGTGGCAAAAATACGAGTATGTTCCACTTAGCAGTGATTTCGTGTTTGTTTCGATTGGCTTTAAAAACTTTGGTCTGTGGGGTCTGAGTGCCAATCAATTAGTCCCACACTTGATCGATACTCCTAGTGTCAAGAGAGCTGGTTCATACCTCCAGAAGAGAATTGCAATCTCTTCAGCGCAGCAGTCTTGCCAGCATTCTTAGCACTATGCCACATGGGTAAGGACTCCCGTTAGATTACATATATATAAGAAAAACCATAACAGCTATAAACAACTGTAAAAAAACAGTTATAGTTTCAGTCCTTATTCACGATAAGTTTCATTCTTCTTATAACTAATGAAGTTTATTTGATGAAAATTTGCAAGAACTTTCAATATAAATAACTGAAAATATATGATTATATTTTAGTGCACGTCTCTACACAACAGGATAAAGTTCGTTAGCAAATCAAAATCATATTCAACGTACATGTATGTTGTATGTGTAATAAGCCACCGCGCGAATATTGCGAAAGTGTTAGCAGGATTTGTCAGCGAATGTGAAACGTCACACAAATCCGCGGAATCCGCATTTGACGGAAAGCAGTGATGGATGATTTTTCATTTGACGTAACATTTACTGAACACTTGTTGCTTAATGCTTATCTTGTAAAGGTGACTTACAAGCACGAGGCCTCCA
The DNA here is from genome assembly GCA_018251015.1 of Phocides pigmalion okeechobee. Lineage (NCBI taxonomy): Eukaryota > Metazoa > Arthropoda > Insecta > Lepidoptera > Hesperiidae > Phocides > Phocides pigmalion. The sequence continues at coordinate 35,641 of DWON01000144.1, forward strand.
GGATGTAATGGGAGTCTAAAATCTTTCGGAGACGCTCTAGTTGTCAAATCGGGAACCCGCGGCCCTAGCACTTAAGAGCCGAGCATGAACAGGGTGTAGTTTTAGTTAGTATACACATAGTAGCAGATATACCCCTTCGACGTAGATTTTCTCGGATTCGTCCCGGAGAGATCATTTTATAAAGTTATAAAGAGATCATTTTATAAGATGTGGAAGTTCCACATCTTTAAAAAAAGGTACTCATAACCATAGACAAATGGTGCATTTTCCTCAGGCTCCAAACAGTGTGTTACTCAAAGTGTTTTGGGTCCGATTTCTAGTCAGGCACGCAGTTCAGTTTAATGTAAAACAAGTAATTTATTCATGTATTATTAAGTTTACTCTAGAGACTACATTAAAAATTTGGACATTCTATTTATATATAGTGTCCATGCTAAAGCTATAAGGTTTTCAAAATACGATCACTCGTCTTGAGATAATGGGCAGCCTATCAGTCAGTGCAGTTTGATGATCATTTTGCGAATCAACTTGAGGAGGTTAGGTCATGTCCCAATGTCAATAATTAATTCAAGTGACTTCACCTAAATATTTCTCTTAAATTCTTAAGCATTAGTTACGTGATAGAAATGTAAACTGAATAAATTTCTCACCTTTGTTAAAGTATTTAACTGAGAATATTTCACGTAGATTTTTAATATCAGAATATTCTGAGTGATTAATAGACAATTAAGCAAGCAGCATAAAAACGACAAGAATTGGTTTAAGATTAATGAACAATTTAAGAGTAGTGTTCGTTTTAATAGACGATACTACTAATAATCACGGTGGAATTTATTATCGCTTAAAAACAGCGTATGAAAAGACTCATTCACGTAAAGCGAAATCCCGACTAAAGCTAGTTAAATATATTTTGAAATATGTCCAAACCTTTTACGCATTAACAATTCAACCAGTTAAAATGGCGGCGTGAATACAACAGTAAACAAAGCAGCATTAATTTAAACCCAAGCTCCATTCAAAGTTTAATTTCTTTCAAACAAAAGATTCGTAAGTGGAACCAAACATTTCTGCTCAATGTTGAAACATTCTCATAAATTAGAAACAGTCGCTGTTTAGGCAATGTATTGTTATATCTAAAGTAGCCAGTACCTGTTTTATGTGCCATTGTTTATAGTTATAGATATAGTTTATAGTTATTGTTATAGTTGCACTACAAGAGATGTCTCAAATTATCATAATTTAACAAGCACACTCACGTTCTTTGAAAATATTGCTTCATGTAGCGTATGTCTTAATTTTCCATAACATTTGTACATAATTTTAGCCAAAAAGACATACTCACTCCGTGGTTTTACTCCTAAGTCACTTAATATAATAAATATTGAATTACTATGTATAATAACGTTTATAACTTTAGAGACTAGGACCCAAATTAGTTACAAAAATTAGCAACAATTTAACGTTCAGTATGTCTATATATGTACAGAACAAGATGTGGTTTTATTAATGTCTAGGATATTTTTTATTCGTTTAAATGAGCGGTAGCAGGGTATGTCGTCTGTATTGTGTACAAAATTATCACTTTATAGTCCTAAATTGATGGAACGGAATTCCTATGAGATTACTTGTCGTCCGACTATCCGCCTGTCTTTCCGGTTTTGTAAACATTTTCCTTTATCGAGTCCTTTCTAGGGTATCGATTTTAAATCAACACGCTAACTTCCATGGTCCCTTGAAACTGTAAAAATTATCCTTTTATAGTTCGAAGGAACAGAATTCCTATGAGACTTCTTTGTCGACTTTCCACCCGTCTTTCTGTTCTTTTTCAAAACCTTTTCGTTGACTAATTTCTTTCTTACGTATCGATTTTACATCAAAATACTAACTTCCACGTTTACTTGAAACTGTAAAAAAATAATATCTAAGTTACCATCAGAAGAGTATATAGTCATTTATATAACATACTAGGGCCAACCCGTGCATTTGTTCACGTAATATAAGTTAAGGTGCTTGCTGCAAACTGTTTCCATTTTTGACAAACTATTGCTTACAAAGACAGTTATCTCAATTTAAATTATTTCTGCTTATTACTCAATTCCAATGTAACATTAAGTGAGAATGCTTGACCTATGCTGATGCCAGAAGTACGGCTACTCGTTATGCAGAATTTGAGATTGATTAAGTTGCGTCATAGACAAACGAAGAAATAAATAAACGGACGTTTCACTTTTATATAACAGGGATTTGATACCAAGAACCACTGTAGTAGGTTTTAAACTATTTGATAAATTTCTACACAAAACAAATGTAATTTCACACAAAACTCAATTTAAAGTTCCATCTCATAAATAATGTGTGTAGGTGAAAGAAACAATTCCTACAAAGTGTTAGGTAATAGGATTAGTTAAGAAAAGGTTTCTGGAAAGGTTCTCAAATTGTTTTTTCTGAAGTTGGAATATAGAGGATTGGTTTAGGTTATTGGGTAGCATGAAAAATATAATTTGACTCTTTCTAATTTGAATTGATGATAGCAAAAGGTTATTCGTTTCACACGTTTGATCGTCTATTTCATCATCAACAAAGTATTTCCTTTAACCACGGACACGATGGTATCCTTAAGGACTAAATTAGAACCGAGTACACCATAATATAAGTTAAATAAAACGATATAACAGAGGAAGGTGAGACCCACAGATTAACGCACAACTGAAACTGCTAAACTTAGGATCCTATAATTGTATATATATAACAGAGGGAGATAATTGAGAGATCGAGAGATTAATATACAGCCGAACCCGATGAACTCCTAACTAGGAAAGGAATTTTGGAAATTTTATCCATATATTTTTATAGATATAAAATGTTAGAGAGATGAAAGATTATTTGAATGTATTGAAATATCGACTCCTGCGCGAGCCAAATGACAAACAACAGGTAGTCTAAAATATAATGTTGTAAAAAAAATACCTCATCACCTCACCTCACATCAATCGAATAGGCTGAGCATAGAAATATATTGTGATTATTTTTTTACGATTGCCTGACTTTGGTTCAGTATTAGTAGCTCAAAGTATTGTACAAATCTGGAGCACCGAACTTAGTTTACAAGTTCCTGAGAAAACCAGCTCGTCACCTATCACGTCCCGTATCCTCCGGGCCCGAACTTGTCCAACTCGGAAATCCGATATCAAGCTTACTTTTCATGTCCTTTTTTCTTCCGTTTTATTTTATTAAATGTCCGCAAATTATTTTTTTTTATAATTTCACACTTATAATCAAAATACGTCTTTTATGTTTATGTTAGTTCACTTGTAATCTGCCGCGAAGTAATTATACAGTCAAAAAATATTTTGGCTATCAAATTCCTCTTAAAAATACGAATTCATTTTTGTGTTGGTAGAATTAATCTGACTTTTTATGCAAATGAGATTGCCATAATGCTGAAACTATGTTAACGAACTTTTACGGAAAGATGATAAAAATGGGTTTTACGGAGAATGTACAATGCATAATTAGCGTATTTGAGTAAAAACGGAAAAATGAATTATATAAAATAAACACAAAGCTATGAGGCAGCTTCAAATTTAATTAATAAAAGATTCAGCAAATCGTATATTGAAATGTTCGTAAAACAAGTGTTGTCACCTTCTAAAGATTCCTTATTAGTTCCCATGGGAGTAATCTAACCACACGCGGTTGTTACAGTAGATTTAAGTTTGCAGAAATAGTTTTGGGAACTCATTAGATCCCTACGCGTACTATTGTCCATAACATTACTCCCGACTTACTTCTATATTTAAGCGAGTTTATATATAGCACAACATATTAATAAACGATCCACAATAAGGGAGCAAAATTGGGATCGGTTGGGAGTTGGATAGATAATAAGATAGTGGCAAAATATGAAGCTTGCTTTAATGCTTGGAAAGATAATGTTGTCGGTCTCGTTACTAGTACATTAAAATCAAAAGACCAACAGAAAATCGGTAGTCAGCAGTACATCTCGATGTAGAATGAAAAAGTGTATTGTTAATGGAAAAAGGTAAATTTTCTATTTGTAAATGGTCGTCGTTCGGCCCTTATCAAATAAGATTTTTTCGTCAGGTATCTCGTAAGAAGCTCGTACAGAGATCTTTCGCATTGTTGGAGCGTTACGGTTTTTACAAAGAGACGCGATAAACAATCCGATCACAATACTCATAGCTGGGAGCGTTATCTTTGCCCTTTGTATCGCTAACAGTGGGATCACGTGAAAATACGAAGACACGCATTCATTTAATCAACTTTCATATATACCATTTATAGCTGTATTCAATTCTAACTGCTTCCTATAAAATAGTGATAATGTGATTGAGTTTGGTTTCAAGGAGTTTGGTACGAATCTAACTTTGATTTTGTTCCGTGTGTTTTTTATCATGCTCGTATATGTATTTTAGAACAACTCATACTCGTCTGCCCCTAATAAATAAATGCTTGGCACGTCTAGGTTTTTTTATGAGTTCCGCTAACACAAGTACAAAATACATAGACTCAAAATATTTTTGTCTGATCAAGATTCGCAGTTTGTATTTATGTTTTTAAAAAATGTATCCGATATGATTGTAACACGAGTTGGATACGTTGTCTGGCCATAAGAAAATAAAGAATTATAAGTCAGGTCTTAATAGTGAGGAGTAGCACAAGTGCTTACGGTGAAGACCGAAAAATAGGTGGTCCAATTATTTAGAGGATGGCTTCAAAGACAGAAGGATAAAAGTGAAAGATTAATGCGTTAGACAGTGTATTAAAGTCAAATCTTAAAAAATGTTTAAGAGTCAGAGGGAAAAATATTGATTTACAAATCTTTATGATCCATTCAGAATTGTGGCACATAATTGCAAGAACGCCACTGATTTCACAACAAAAGTTGCATTATATAGTACTAAGGAAAAGTTAAAAAAATAAATAATTCCAACTTGTACCATATTCCTAAAAGAAACGCGAGAATTTTACTAAAACATTTTAAAGGCGCAGTCCAAAAATCCTTTACAAAGTGTAACGTATAGTGTAAATAAGAATTTCGCGTCATTTTCCCGCTTCCTGAAATGATGGCGAAATATTTTAACAACTTTGAATGCGAAGAAAGTATTGCGCGTTGTTTTTCAAAAGAATTTTGGGATCGTATTAAGATCGCGTGTATACATGCTTACACTCTAGACCCCATTCTATGAAGTTCAAGTTAGAAGCTGCATATGGAGTGTGTTGAGTTGTATACCGATGCAATATCCGGTAGCAATCTGTTTCAAGTGAACCAAATTTGACTTGCTCCAGTTGACAGAAACTGTTTGAATTTTGAAGTTCGAATAAACGTAAAAGCGCAATGATTGCAAGTTTGTCTCTAGTATCATTTTTAGAAATTCTTTTAGCAATTCATAACCAATGGATAAAACTCTTAAAAACCGAGGAAGCTAGGAGCATACTCCACCATGCTGTTTTAATTTAATTGCTGGAGATATGGGTTAGCGATCAACCCGTTTATTGTTATTTACGTTTTTCAAACAGTCCACAGGGCCATAAAAATGCAAGAAATATTGACAACCATTTATTATAGCAACTGTTACTGGATACTTAACGCATAAAACTAAAAAGTATGCATAAAATGTTTGCCGCTGATGATCACCCATCCATATTTCATCCAAGATTTACGTTGTTTTACTTTGTCCATCGTTTATTCTATATAAGTCGCGGGGCTCTGCGTACAAGTATATATTATTACGTAATATTTGTGTTACCGATTCGTTTCGTAATCAGGAAAAGGTTTATTATTTACTTTTTCATTTTTCTTTCTATCGTTGTTGGTTTTCCTTCTTCTCCTTCTTTTCCTTTCTTTATTTTATTTTCTAATCTAGTAAACTTTATTAATTTATATACCTATTTACTACTTGTATCACATATAACACACTCCCGACAAAACAGCCAAGATTCCAAGTTTACAAACAGACACAGCTCGTTTTCAATATGACAAGTATTAGAGTAAAATTGTTCTCCAAATTGAATCGTATATAATTTCAACATAGTTTCATTCGTGGATAATCTGAGAGATATTCGCATGAGGGCGGAGCAAAAGGAATGCTCGGAATAGTTACTTGGTCGCTCCGCAAAGGCTGTAGGAATACCAACTTGTTCGTCTGCCACATACCGACATACGAGCCGAGTTGAAATATATTAGCCGTATTTAATTGAGGAAACTGAGATTTTACAATTTTACACAGTACGAAGTACGAAATTACGAAGTCTAATATGAAGTTTTCAAAATAGTAGAACCAAAGTTCGACTGCGGAAGAACCATCATCTTTCTTATAATCTACGCGTCAAGCAACTTTTGTGTTTCAGTTAGAAGTTCTAAGTATAACCGGCAACTATACCTTGTCACTTTGCTTCTAAGTCAAACCGGTAACTGAACCTTGCCGGTTATACGCCGAAACGAAGATCAATCCCGAAAATATTTATGTTTATATTAGCGAAATTAAAGCGAGTACGATGATCAGTAGTCAATATCGCACATGGACTTTTTTATGTGAGAAGAGCAGCAAACGAGCACGTAAACCACCCGTCCATAGACATCTGTACAACCATAAACAAGACCGAAACCCTATCTGAACTCAAATGTACATACCTTGCTATTTCTGAGGACTATGATGGTCGCCTCGCTTCAAATGTAGCCGGCAATCGCATCTCTCCAACCGAAACACAAATAATGCTTTACGGCGGATTATGAGGGCGACGGTGGTACCTCTTCGGTTGAACTATAATTCTCCCATCTTTAAACGTGCGTCATCATCCGATATAAATGATATTAAAATCCTACTTATGGTCTAATGCGTGGCTACCCAAAGAGATTTTAGACGCCTGTACCATACCAGTTAAGGTACAACACATCAGCATACTTATGTAGTTATTATTTGTAAATTACATTTTTAGAATGAAAAAGATGTGTTTTGGAGTTTCTTTCGCCTACTCTTCTCTAAAACGAACCTTACGAGTCGGTGGTTATTTATTGACGTTCAAAAAGAGTTTTGTAAAGAATCTACTTTGAATAAAAATATTTTAATTTTGAGTGTGAAGGATAATGGCTACTAATTTTCTTCATAACGATGATCAAGATTTAATCAAGATATGAATACCGAAATGAACAAGCCAATATACTAACACAAAAGATGTGAGTCGACAGGTATTTCGCACATGATTGTGTCCAATTTTCGACGGTAATGGTTTTTTACCTGAGTTCCCTTATTTATTATAAGCTGCCTTATTTCACGGCGTAGTTTCAGCTATATTGACTGCTAGTATTGGGAATTATATTAAGTCCGTTATATGTCCAAAGTACTGTACATAATTGGGTTATTGAAAATATTATTTACCTATTAAATTCCGCTGGTATGTATTTAGAATCAGTGATGCTTTTTACCGTCTTTGTAGTCTATGTCTTATAAGTTTTGTTTAGCAGTGACCACAACGCTAACAAACGCAACGCTAAATCGGTCGTGTAACAAAAAAAAATCAAAATATTTTTATTCAAAGTAGATTCTTTACAGAACTCTTTTTGAACGTCAATAACCTATCAGCGACTCGTAAGGTGTTTCATTTTGGAGAAGATTCGGCGAAAGAAGCTCCAAAACACACATCTTTTTATCTTTAAAATGTAATTAATAAATAATAACTTAAACTAATGGAGCAAGTGGAGCTGAAGTCGTTTCAGACTATGTAAATGAGTTTATCATTTGAATAATC